>VZRV01002551.1:176347-272342 GCA_013398115.1 Falcunculus frontatus | reverse complement strand
GGCGAGGGGCGCGGGGGAGCGGCGGCCGCGGGCCTCAGGCAGGAGAGGGCGACCGGCCCCCGCGGCGCCGTGGCGGGCGAGTCGGGGTGTCGGCGCCCAGGCGCCTCTCGCAGCCCTGCACCGGGATGAAGACTGCGGGCCCTCCTGTGTGCTTGGCGACAGGGCCGGAGCGGCGGCGGCTGCCTGTGGCAGGGTCCCCGAGCTCTCCGCGCTGCCCACGTGGGCTGCCGGGACGGGTGTAGAAGTGCCCGAGCGCCCGTGTCAGTGGGGGTGCGGGGAGGTGGCCACGGTGTCACCGCCCAGGAGCGGCCCCCAGGCTCGGCCGAGCGCTGCGCTGTGCCTGCTGCCGCTCCACGTGTTGGCACCTTCGCAGCCGCTTCTCGATATCACGGGTGTCACATGAACCAGAAACAGGGAATAACAGTTATAATTTTCAATTTTCTACGTAATCGAAGGCGTTTGTTCTTCGGAATGTATCCTTACAGTCACTGCTGCAGGTTTTGGTACTGTCAGCCGCTCTGGCAGAACAAGATTTGCCAGTTTTCTCCGCTGCCTAATGCAAGCTTCCTGTGCAGTTGTAAATGACAAAAAGTTATTTGAGCGTTATTCTTCTGACTTTATAATATAGCTGGGCTTGAGTGGTAATTTTAATTTCAAGCCTTGCTCCTCTAATTAGATGGGACTGAAAATTTTTTGGACTTAAGTTTGTTGTAGTTGTTCTGGCAGCTAAGAAAACTGCATGAAATATTTGCCATTTCTGAGTTATCCAAATGTAGGGAAATAATTTTCCAGTTTAAATTGTTACTTTCTCTTGATCTTGGTTTGGCAGGGAGAAAACTCAAAATTTATAATTCTAAGATGAGAGAGGTTGGGCATCTGTAGCTCCTTTCCAAAATCCATTCTCTTTGCTTTTTGAGGAACTGTTGCCTTCTTTTTTCTTTCAAAGATAAATACTGGAGCTTTTGAGAGAGAACGAATTCTTTCCTTCCAGTTACCTAACTTTTAACTGTGGTGTTAACATGAACCAAGCTGCTCAGAACCGTGTAAGCCAGCTTGTCAAGTCTTCACAAAATGCGTATTCCACTTTACATTATTTTTGCATGGAGTTTTTGGCTAAAGTATTAAGTTTGAACGAGCAGGTCACAGACCTTGTTGAGGACATGCCATGATTGGCGAAAGAAGTGTCATAAAGCAATAGCAATTACAGAGCTAACTGGATACCTTTGATCTTAATGGAGCACTGATTTGGTGACTCTGAAGAGTGGGTTATTAACAATATTTGCCTTGAAAGAAGAATAAATACCAGTAATACAGCAGAAAGGTGGTGTTCTTTTAGTAACCCTTAGTATTTTCTTGGAATCTTTAAGGAGGCTTGAGGTGAAAGAGAGTGGCAGCGTGTTCTGTTAAGAATGGCAGATATGATAGCATCCTGCTTAAAGAAAGCCTGCAAGTTGTTAGAATTAGGTATTTTGTGGTTATGTAGGAAAAGGTAAAAAAGCGCTCATCTAGGGGAAACTGAAATCTTAACAATTGTAGGTACTCAGTTGCTTGGGGTGTGTCACAGAGTGCAATCAATGTGAAAATGCAGAAGGCATGTCTTTATATGCTCCTCTGGGTTTGGAATTGAGGAGATCTGCTGTTCTGAGTGTTTCAGATATTATGTCACTTTCTTTAAAAAGAAAAAAAAGGTTCTTTGCTGACGAGTATTGGTCTTCACAGGGTAGCTCCAGATAGAAGCCCCGGGTGATGGCTGTTGCTGAAGTCGCTGCCAGTGCTTAGTGCCTGCATGTCAGCTGGAGGTCTGATGTGCCTGCCACCGCTGATGTTAGTCTAGGCACTCCCCAGCCCACCTCTGTCAGAACATGATGGGTTAAGACAGATGTAATATTTATTGTGTTTAAGCTGACCTGACTCTTTTTGTCTGCAGTAGGTTAGCAGATGTGGGTAGGCGTAGGAATAAGATGAAAACTTCCAGCAGTACAGAGCAGCTGGAGGCAGACAAGGGCATCATCATTTCAGACACATAGCGCACGCTCGGACTGCTCGCTGCCTTAGTGAAATACCTTTAATTATTGGAGTTTTCTCACCAGTGCCTGGATTTTGTCTATCTTCTTGAGATTGCCTTTTCACTGATTGTAGCCAATTATGACTATATTTAAATCTGCAAGTTGACTTGACCATGGTCTTTACTGAATTGCCTTTTATGTACTAGTTAGCAAATGTTTGGGAGAACTTCTTCTTATAATTACTCAGTGGGGATTTGTCTTTTAGAATCTCTTCTTTTAAGTTCACAACCTTATTTTTCTTTGCCTTGAAGACTCAGCACTGACTCTGGAGGTTTTGCCCATTCCAGGCTCTATAGAAAAAGTTCTGAATACAACTCTATTGCTGGTACTTTGAATCTGACCCACTGTTCCTTTGGGGAACAGTGTGCTGTCGTGACTGAGGAGTTTTTTAGATTTTCAATAGATTACTGGAATTCTTTGAAGTAAAGCATACATACAAAGAAAGAATAGGTATCTTTTAAAATTTTTTTTCCACAAGCTTACTGAAACAAATTGGTTAACAATGGACATGAAAACATCCTCTTATGAAATTTAATACTGCTCTGTGGATTTGTTTGGTGCCTTAGAAGGATATTTTTTTCTCTTTATAAGTGTCGTTTTACATGTATCTACTTAGCCTGCAGATCAGTTTCACAGGTTTGTACTGAGTGGAATTCCCAGAGTACAATGTAATGGGTTTAAATTTGTTATTTTTCATGGTTACTTTTCAGCATTTTGTGTGCTGTGTGGACTTTGAGAACTTAGTATTTAACTACTAACAGCATTCCTTACACTGTTTTTTGTAATGCAGCTGAGTTTGATTGAAAGGTGAAAAGCTAACGTTCACTTTTATATAATCCTTGCCTTTCTGCTCAGCTCATCATCATTTACTTATTAGTACATTAGTTGTGGTAATGATTTTTGTTTTATGGCTGACTGCTTCTATGAATTAGGCTGGGACCCAAAGTTATTTATTTCCAGCTGCAGACCCACTCTGTTAAAAGAGTGCCCAATGTGCAGTTTCACAGCCTGTTCACATTAGATCCCTGTTGGTGGAATGGGCAGCACTTCTCTCTGCTTCCTGCCCCATCGCTCCAAGCCATGCAGATCATCAGCTGGCTGCATAGTGAGCCAGGTAGAGAAGCTGATCCAGCTGATACAGAACTAGAGATATGAAATGCTTCTTTCTCATTTCGTCAACTTTCTCACTGGCGTGAGTGCCATCATAAGTAGTAGTGATAGGACATGGGGCAGCAGCTTTAAACTGAAATAAGTCAAGTTAAATTAGGTACTAGGAAGACATTTTTACAATGAGGATGCTAAGACATGAGAGCAGATTGTCCAGAGAAGCTATGGGTGCCCTGTCCTGGGAAGTGGAAGGCCAGGCAGGTGTTTTGGGCAGACTGGTGTTGTGAAAGATAGTGCTGCCCATGGCGGGTCATTGGACTAGATAAGCTACAAAGTCTCTCAAAACCCCAGTGCTTCTGTGAGTCTGTAAGAAATGATGAATGACTGGAGAATCTCTAGATCCTTCTGGAGAATCTAGAAGTAGGAGCAGGGCTGAAAGTGTATCATAGCGACTTCAGCAGATCACGGATCTGCATCCTGAGCCACCTTGTACTTTGACTGGTGAAAGGCTCTGAACCAGTTTTCTGAGCAGTCTGTTTCGTGAGTTAATTAGTAACGAACAATACTGCTGATGAGGCTGGTGGCCAGCTCTGTGGTCTAGTGAAGCCTTCATGTAACTACTTTTATTCCTGTTACGCTCTCCTGAACAGTATTGACCTCCATCTGGATGGAACTTCTCTGGTACTGCAGTTTGTATTCTGCTGAGTGTATATCCAGAGAGGAAAGATGAACCACGTAAGACTTTATGAGGCTAATTTTAGGTGTTTCTGTATTCTTCTAGGTTCCTGCTAGCTAGCAGAAATTAAGGAGACCAATCTGTGCTAAGCTTGCTATATAGATATTTGACTATTATAGGTATTGATTTTTAATACTTAGGTGAAATAAGTATTGTCTTAGCAACCACGCTATTAGCTGAATCAATATATTTAGTATGGTGGTTAATCTAAGAAAGTCTTCTGTCAGCAAACAGAGTTTGCTCTGTGTCATGGTTTAATCCCAGTTGACAACTAAGTACCATCAGCCTCTTGGTCACTCCCTTCCCCTTTCCATCTGCCCCAGTGGAAGGGGGGGGTGAATTAAGAAAAAAATGTACAACTTGTGGATTGAGCTTAAAGTAGTATAATAATTGAAAGAAAACAAAATACAATACTACTAATGATAATAATAATTGTAATGAAGAGGAGAGAGAGGGAAGTAAAACTCAAGACAGTCAAGTAATGTGCAGTACAGTTGCTTACCACCTGCTGACTAATACCTAGCCCATCCCTCAAGAGCCATCATCCCCCCTTCTGGGTAGCTTCCCCTGTTTATATACTGGACATGATGTTCTGTGGAATGTCACTTTGGCAAGTTCGTGTCACCTGTCCTGGCCTTGCTCCCTCTCAGCTTTTTGTGCAGCTCCTCACTAGCAGACCATGAGACACAGAAAAGTCCTGGACTTGGTATAAGCATTACTTAACAGTAGCCAAATCATCCGACATTATTCTCATCCTGAATCTGAAACACAGCACTGTACCTCTCATCTTGAATCCAAAACACAGCTACACTAACTCTAACCCAGCCAAAACCAGGACACTAAGGCAGGCAGATGAAAGAATTTTCTTTACTGCATGTCTAGAAAGAAAGATGATTAAAATAAGAATTAGCTGTACACATTGTCAATTGTACTGCAAGGTAGCCAGTTCCAGTGTTGACTGGAAGCAGGTCCATACCTGAAGCACCAGTAATGTTAGTGCTTATGTTTCTTGACGCTTGTGCATTTAAAGTCAGGCCCATCATACTGTATTTTTCCAGTTTCTGCTTTTTTTAGTGTTGGTAATTATCAGTTGGCCGTAAGGAATTTTACTATAAATTTCAAGTCAAAGTTTAAGCTAATTTTTTTTTTTGAGAGGGTCATACTGTTTTTGATTGTATAGAAAATATTCTTGATTACTCTTAAGTACCTCTAAGCAACTCCAAGAGGTAGATAAAATGTATGAAATTTAATAGGAAGATAGCTTTGGAAATTGTGAACTATTTCCCAAGGTAGCTAGTCTGGATTTGTCTGAATTACAAGCTTCATAAAGTTGCCATTTTCCACTTGCGGCAAATCTTTTAAGGTACTTAATTTGAATTCTCTGGACATTTCAGCTGCAATATACATATTCTGCTGACCGATTGAGCTTTCTTCACTCTATCAGCTTTATGCTGTGTCTATAGTGAAAGCTCCTGGTGGGACATGGCAAGAAGTGTGTTCTCTGGTTTCTTGTCATCCCTTGACTGAAGTATATTTTCTCTGATGAACAGGCGTAGTGGACCCCTCATTGTTTTGTTTTAAGTGCATGAATAGAGGTGGTTTATTCTACTTTGGAGCTGGTTTATACTTCTTTGTCTTGGTTTTTGGAGTAATAACTGCTTATTTGAGAATATGGCCAAGGTAATTCTGATTGATCATGTTGTCAGAAAGCCTGGTACTCTCTAGGTTGTCTTCAATGCTGTGTTGAAGACCAAACCTAAAAAATAATGTAGTGCTTAAAGTTTCTTCTGAAGTTCTGCAAGCCAGGCTTTATAAAGCCTTGAAATGCTCATTTGAGTGGCTGTCACATTTTAGCATGCAAATCTAAGTCTTCTTCTTTAACTTAAGAGGATGGTAAACCATGCTCTTGCTTTTCATCCTATCTTCTTTTCTTAGGCACAATGTGTAGCAAATCTTGAAAACATCGTGCTTTTTTTCCTAACAAATGGGCATCTCATTCCTCTTGTAGAACATGTATGTTACAAACCCACCTCAAGAAGGAAAATGATAAGTGGGCTAGATTTAAATAAATACAGGCACCACAGTCGAAAGAAAGACTGAAGGTATTTCAAATAAGAAATTTTTTAACAGGAAGCCTTGGTAGTGAAAGAGCTGTTATATAAAAGCATTATTAAAATTTAGTGAAATGAGGGATAAATAAGTATGCTTATGTGCACAATCTGTATGTCTTGAATAATGACCATTGTACTGAAAGAGTGTCTCCCCACTGAAGCATACGATTCAATCTTGTGAAATAAAATCAGAAAGAAAGAGAATTGTGTATCTCTGTGTTGGTAACTCCCATGCTACAGGAGTGTGTTAACATAGCCTACCTGCAAGCCAAGGAGGAAGACCTCAGAACAAGCACAGCCGTCACAATCAAAGCTACTATTAATGCAAACTTGCATTCAGTACGTGCTAATCGATAAGTCAAAAATTGGTGGGAGTTTCCTGGTATTTTATTTTAAATGTTTGCATTTTTGAATAGCACAGTTTGAATTTTGGAAGCATAAACTGTTTCCTACCACAGTGATCACTTCTTGAGTCCTTCTTTTGCTTTCTCTATATTTCTTTCTTGGCCATGTTGGCAAATCAGGCTAAAAAAGTTTTTAGGCAGCAGCTGTATCCCTGTTCTGTCACCTCAGTCGCACCAGGTAATGAACTAAATCTGAAAACTAATAAATTAAAAATATGCTCTGAAAAAAAAAAAAAGGAGGAGGGAAAAGAAAGAAAGGAAGGTAGTTTTAACTCAGATCAAGTCCCTGTTTTGCTTTAACTCAGATATGATTCCCTGAACTGGTTCTCTGTGCATTGCTACAAACAGTTCTGTCAGCTGAGGGGATAGCATGGGTAGGGGGTGGGACTGCTAAAGTCGTTTTGCAAAGATGTGTTTGTGAATATATCTTTTGATTCTAAGACCTGGGGGCAGGAAGGGTCTTTGTTCTGTATTTGCTCTCTGTGAAACAGTGGGGTACTTGTTATCTGCCTGGATGAAGTTGAACATAGCATTCCCTTGGCTTGGATTTAACATTTCTCAGTGTAAGAAATTGTCCTCAATTTTTAGAAACTTTGAGCGTGTTCTGATAATAGCAGCATGAAGGCTCCAGGTTATTTCACTCTGTGTTATGTCCACTGTGATAATGAAACTTTTATTTCCATCAAGAAGCAATACGTGCTTAACCACCTTGCTGTGTGAGATTTCGTATCTGTAGCAAACCTCAGCTAGTATCCTGACTTGTACTTTCTTTATTAAGACATGATTTTTTATTGTCAGTGACTCAGAAACAGGCAGTGACATTTTTGGCACACAGTACCATTTGTTCTCTGTTGTTGCTCTTTCTAAATAGGTTATATCTCTTGAATTGTAGCATTACATTCATGTGAATCATCCCATCAACTTCACTAACATCAGATAGGTTGCATGTACATTCCTGCAGGAGAGCTCTACGTTCTTGTTCATTATCTTTCCAACATAATCCTCTGGGCAATTAAAGATTTTTTTTTAAATTTTTGTCTTTTCATTCTTTGTTCTGTTAGTTCTATTATCCTTGTCTTTCTTTCTGGTGAGTATTTAAGTAGTCATAAAAATTAAGATAACTCCCTAAGGAATAATTGTGAGAGGACTACACAAAAAACCCCAGAAGCTTGAATTTTTGCCTATGTGAGGTATTTGGTTGAAGGAGGACTGAAGGAATAGAAATATGCTGAGATGGGAAGTCCAGTTCCTTAAGGATGTCAACCCATACCTGCATTTTGTTGAGAAATAAGATAAAACTATTACCTGGTTTGTTCCAGACACTGAATTTTTCAAAGCTAGTAACGTGTTCATTTTGAGAAGCTCTGATTTTGCCTTCCCAGTAATGTCCAGAGGCAACATTTTTAAGGACATTGTTTAGAAGATTCCAGAGAAGCATGACCTTTAGGGATTGCTGCTAACAGGAATGTAAGAAAGCTTTGTTTCTGTGGGAATGTTAAACTATCTAGCTTTCTAGAAAAGGAGCATGGTGTAGATAACGTAGTATTTTTTCTTTGGTTGGTTGTTCTAAACTGCATTTATGTTTAACAGTATAGGGCAGCAGATAAATTTTAATGTTTTACTTTATGGGAAATGATGGTAGATATACCTCTTCCAAAAAATTTACTATGGGGGTGGTCAAACATGGGAGTGGGGCCCAGAGAAGTTGTGGGATCACCGTTGTCGCACATTTTCAAAACTTGACTAGTGCCTAAGCAGCACATTCTGGTGACACCTCTCAGCTGACCTCCAAAGGTATATATAGATCTATACAAGGTATGCCTTACCATATACACGGTGCTGTGTTGCAGTGTTTTGGATTAGAAAGAAGATACTTGTTAAGGTCTACTGTTGTGTCGGTTTTCAACCTCAGTATCACTGTGTAAGAATGTCCAGCTATTCTACCTGTACAAGACATGCTGTGCTCTCGTTGTTTGGGCATGACTGCCAGCACCACAGAACGACTGACTGCTTGTTCTGCCACAGGACTGTGGTGAAGATGTCCAGTGTTAGTGGACAACAGGGAGACTGATCTGAGGAAAGCTCTTAATTGGCTTTGTTGTTCCCCATACTCATTCTGTAATGGCAGGATGAATGAAATCAGGGGACTGAAGCAGTGTGGACAAAGGGATCTCAGGAAGAAGGAGTTGAGTTGGCAGTGTCTCTGTGAAAGCTCTTGAAAAGACAAACGAAAGCTTGGGGAGGGAACGGAATGGCACTAGAAGCTCTCAGGATAGAATGCGAGGCCAGGTAAAACAGGGAGCTTGTGAGAGAAATAGGATGATTGAAAGGCACTTTATGGGAGAGGAGGCACCTTCATTCAATGCATTTGCAAAGGCAGAAGTGCAGTGGAAAAAAATTAGATATGATTATGCCTTTTGTGTTGAGTTTGTGTGGCAAGGTATTAGTAGCAGGGGTCTGCAGGTGTGGCTTTTGTGAGAAGCTGCTAGAAGCTTCCCACATGTCCAGTAGACCCAGTGCCAGCCAACTCCAAAATGGGCCTGCTGCTGGTCAAAGCTGTACCCCTGCAACCCTCGGAGGTTCGCAGTGGGGCGGGGTGGTGCCCAGAGGAGCTTGCCAAGACTGTGCTGGACAGAAACTTAGATACAGATGACACTACTTTGGAGAAGTAGTCGAGAGTCACCTCTTTCCTCTTTATTTTTATTTTTTCCACATTGTTTTTTGTATGAGACTGGACTTCAGTGCACAGGTGCTGAACTTTTTTTTTGCAGGTAGTCTTAATTTTGGTATTCCCTGATACTTGTAGACTTGGCATTGTTTTGGTAGTGCATCTCTCGGTAAGAAAGGCACAAATACTAAGCCTGTGCTATCATCTATGGAAACATATAAGATTTTATTCATCTGCATAGTGATTTTAACCAGCTTGAAGGTGTTTTAGTACACTTAGAATTTTAAATGGTTGCCAGTAGAATGAATAGTATCCCATATCGTCAGCCTTCACGAATTTGTCATGGCTGTGGCCTTGACGGTTTTGACATTTACATGATCAGAAATTTTGGCTTTTTAATGCAGATTAACTCAGAATCAGAAGGGAATTCCTGAGAACACAAAACTGAGACTCCTGAGATCATGAGCTCTTAATTCTTGCTCAACGAGACCCTGCTCGTAATGATTCTCGTATCCGTTGTTATGGTCATTACTGCTGTGGCAGGTAACTAACTTGTAAATGGAGGTATATACACGCACGCGCGCGCGCGCACACACGCACACACTTTCTGTATATTCATTTGACGTGCACTTTTGCTTTTTCTTCACAGAATGGTAGAGTTGTTGACATTGGCAGGGACCTCTGGAAATAGTCTAGTCCAATCCCAGTGCTCAGAGAAGGATTAGCTAGAGCTGATTACTTGTGGCAGTGTTCAGTATCTGTTTTGAGTATCTCCAAAGACAGAGATTTTGTAACCTGTTGTTCCGATCCACTCTAATCACAGAGGAGCAGTGTGAGCTCTCTGTGGATTACGAATAGAATCCTGAAGGTTCCAGTATTCCTCGAAACAAGATTAGAACCAAATGAGGTTAAATGTTGATACAAAAAAATGGATTTATTTTATTTAACAGTAGAAGAGGCAAAGAGAAAGAAGGAAATAGAAAAAGAGGTGGAGGGTGGGGGGACAGGAAGAGTGACAGAGACACGTTAAGTAGAAACATATCACCCCTCTGTGGATCTTGACGATGTGTTGTTGATCCTCTGGTCTTCTAGGTGGTCAGGGTCCTCTGCCGAAAAAGCATAGAATCCAATGGATTAATAAAGGTTTGGGCCAGGTGGGAATGCCCAGGTACCTCCTCTGAGGGGGCAAGTTTGACACTGTCCTTTGCAAGACTGGATCATTTGTATCATTTTGCATCACGTGCAGTGCTCTGGTGCAGGGTCTGGGGAGCTGTTCAGGGGGCCTTTGATGGACCATGACACTCCAGCTGCCCCTCATGTGAATGTCCTGTAGATGTGGCTTTCCTAGCTGAACCCGTTTGAGTAACAGAGAATGGGTATTTGTTGCCTCTGACCAGAGGCTTTTCACCATGCACCTGAAACGCTCCTCCTCCCCTCTCTGGTGGTGTGGGGGGTGTCTGTACAAACCTGGTCTCAGTAGATAAGACAGCTGATGGACTTGGTCCGCCTGTGGAAGTATTCTCCCCCAACCCAGACCTGAAAATAGTGTCATTTTTATCTTAAAGTAACTTACAGTCCGGGGCCTCAGCCCAAGGAGGGCCATTCAGGGTGCAGTGGTCTTCAGTGCAGCTTTGTTGATGCAGCTTCGCTACACAGTTTTAATGGGCAAAAATCCTTCATAAAAATGTTTAAGCCATAAACTATAGTATTTCAGTCTGTGACACTTGTCTGGGTGCCTGCTCCAGTGTTTGAACCCCATTAGGGTAAGGAAGTTTTTCCTTATGTTTAAATGTCCAGTTTGTGCCCGTTGTATATTGCCTTCTCACTGGACAACAATGGGAAGACTGGCTCAGTGGTCTTTTTGTCCCCTCTGGCATTTAATAGATATTGATTAGACTCCTCCCACCCCACCCTGACTTTTGTCCCTGCTGAGTGGTCCCATCTCTCTTACCCTCTGCTCAGATATCAGCTGCTCCAAGCCGTTAACCATTTTTGCAGCCCTTTGCTGGTCTCACACCAGTGTGTCTATGTTTGTGTTGTACCAGAGCATCTGGAACCGTCACAGCATTCCAGATGTGTTTCAGCAGTGCAGAGTGGAGGAAAAGGATCATGTCCCTCCACCTACAGGCAATGCTTTTCCTAAAGCAGAATGTCATTGAAAGGATTTTCACTGCTTTGTTTCTTTAGGTCTCATTTTAAACTACTGGGAAACATTATATGTAGTCTAGATATATAGTCTAGAAAATATATCCTACCTTTTTCTAAGTTTCAGATTTTTCCCTTTCCAGGCTGTATTAGCTTGAAATAATATTATGTTTTGTGAAGTTTCAGAGACAATAACAGAAAAGGTTAGCTTGAACGATTGTATTCATTGGAGGGGAGAAACTTGCTTCAGCTGCTTCTTGCAAGATTGAGGAGCATTTTAAAGCTGTGTAATTTTTACATATCAACGTAAATTGGCAGTTGCTTTCCACTGAGTTTGTACCTTATCCTTGTGGTAATTAAACATCTGGCTAGTTAAGGTATATTTTACCAGAAATATAAAAGTACTGTGTCTGTGCTATACTGGACTTGGTTTTAAAGCGCTTGAGTCTTAAGTTCAAATAATTCTCCATTCTGCTTATGTTTTTGGGTTTTGTTAGTTTTGATTGTCTTCAGGCAGGGACAGTGTTCTGTCTCCTGTCTCTTTCCCCATTTTTTTTCATCTTTCTTAGATTTTTTTAATCCACCTTCCAAATTTGTACAAAGTCTGCTAAATTTCATGTACATCAAGGAAGCATGTATTTTGTCTAGCGTTGCTGATCTTTTATTCACAAGATTTCCGGGTTTGTTGCTGCTTGGTGTAGGGCTTTTTTTTTGTCAAATGATTTTCCACCTGCTTTCCTCCTCCTTTTATGCAGTAGAATTTAGTAATAAAACATGGTGAGTCTGCAAGTTTTGGTTTATCTAAGGTTTTTTTTTTTTCCTTTTTCCTGCTTCTCCAGCACACGGAATTTTGGACAAATCATTTTTGCTTCTTTGGACTATGTCACATTTTTAAGCTGTTGTAACTGAAATGTTTCTTCCACTTTCATTTTGAAGTAGGTTAAAAATGTAAAATACTATAGGGCTAGCTACATTATTGTGTGGATGCTTGCAGCAGTTTTTTGCTTGCTGTACCTGTTCTTGGTAGTTGATTTAGTACTTTTCTTTGAAGATTCTTTTTGTTGTGTGTGTACTGCTAATGTGACTGTATGTTGCTCGGTACAGCATTGATTTAATTACAGAGAAAAAGAATTCTTGTTTACACAATGATACTTTAAAGGTAGTGCTATTTCAGCACATATTTGAAAAATTGTCAGTTGTTTGAGAAAATGTTTATATAGGCTGTAACATGCCTTTCAGGAGTCTGTTGTGCTCAGTGGAGCTGATGCTGATTAGTATTTTTCCCATGCAGCACACTGTTAATGTATCTCTGCTTTTCTTGTATTAATTTTTGTCTTGGGAATCAATATGATCAGCTGCTGTAGAGGTTGATGTAAACAGTTTTAACATAGACAGTCCTTAGTAAACATGTATATTGTTCATTGCTTTTTAGGGTTAGACATTATGTGTCTGATCAAAAGGTGACACGGAGGTAAAATAATTTTAATGGATTGTGTGCTCTTTTCCTGTAATTACAGTTTACCTGTAAACACTGTTGTAGCTGTTACATTTTTTAGGTACCACACTAGTCAAATCACTTAAGCTGTTTTTAACAACAATCAATGGGCATTTTAAAAATTGAACTGAACAGAGGAACTGGAAGAAAATTACTTTGGGTTAGAATCAAAATTTTGTAGAAAGAAACTCTGTTAAGCTTTGTTTAGTTTACCAGAAGAAAGAGATAGGACTTGGCTGTGGTGTCTAATCATGTAAGGGAAAAACAGAGACAAAACTTAACATACAAAGGTGTAGCAATAATTAGTGACTGAAGCCTGAAGCCAAAGTAATTCAAACGGAAATAAAGTACAAAGGACAGTGACTAGCCTTTCAGACATCACAGCAAGTGATGGATTCTTTAGCTCTTAATAACGTGAATTTTGCTGTGGATGCCTTTCTGTAAGAACTACTGTAGTTAGAACACGAGTTACTGGTCTTAGAGACTGGTACCTGAAGAAAATAAAAGGCCTCTGTTTAAGGGGACATGGTTGATTTTGAGAGATAAAAAATCTCTCAAAATGTCTGGCGTGAAACTGAACCTTCCAAGAAAAAAAATGGGTATTTATAGCGATTTTTTTTGTCAAACTAGGTTGCGTCTCCGTGTCCTTCTCCTCCTGCTTTTATATGCACCTTTGAGTTTGTCATTACTTGGCTGATCTCTGCTCAATCACACATTCTGCACCTACAAAAATTTAATACAGTTTTTCTCCTTAGTAGGGATTCTTTCAGACTGGGAGGAAATGCCGTGCTTTCAACAAAATGGACAAAGATTTTACAATGTTATTTTAGAATGACTGAAGTTTCTTTAGCCCATGTCTTTGAGTGGTTACTGCTATGACAGAGTGTTCAGGCTTGAGGCAAAACCAGTCCTATAGATACATCTATTCAGACTCATTGAAGTAGTTCATAAAACAAGTAGAATTTAATTTTTTCAAGGACTTTGCTTTATAAGCATTGCAAGTAAAAGCTGTGAGTATGTATGGGAAAATTATCAATAATAAAAAGGGAGCACTTGTTCCACATTTTTTCCTTCTGGCTTTCAAATCAAAGGTGCAAATTAAATGGCCAGATTCATTGTCATACTTATAATCTGTATTTGTGGACACCAGTAATCCGTCATGTAGAATGGAAGACTAGGCCAGGAGGAATTGCATAAAGTTTAACAAAGATATGTGTAAAGTTGTGCACTTTGTGACCGTGGTATAATTCCCAAACAGCGGGCAGACTGTAGTATGACTGATGTCTTCTGTAGCCCTGCATGCTCTTTTCAGTTATGTGTGATTTGATTGGGATGTTCTGCTTAATAGGAGCTGGGGCTGCTGCTGGATGGCGAGCTGAGCAATGTGCCCTTGTGGCAGTGAGGTGAAACTGATTCTCTTGTATTGGTAAGAGATGTGCTAGGGTGCTGTGTTCGTCCCCTGATTTTAAGAGAGATATTAATGAAAAATTGGAGAAGGTCCGGCAGTTGGCCACCAGGATGACTTGTATATTGGAAGGATGATTAGCATGTTAGAGAACTCAACATTTGGAGAAAAGTTCAAAGAAATTGTTTAGGTTTGAAAAGACATGTTTGAGTTCAACTGTTAACCCAGCCCTGCCAAGTCCCCTAAAAAATGATGTTCCTAAGTGCCACATCCACACATTTGTAAATCTCTCCAGGGATGGTGATTCTACCACAACCTGTTCCACTGGTTGACAACCCCTTCAGAGAAGAAATTTTTCAAATATCTGATCTAAACCTCCCTTTGTGCATCTTGAGGCCGTTTTCTCTTGTTACTTTTGAGAAAAGACCAACCCCCACTTTGTTGTAGAGAGCAAGAAGGTCCCCCCTGAGCCTTCTTTTCTCCAGGCTAAACACCCCCAGCTCCCTCAGCCAGTGCTCGTAATACTTGTGCTCCAGACCCTTCACCAGATTCATTGCCTTTCTGTGGTCACGTTCCAGCACCTCAGTGGAGAGATGGCTTGGAGAGGTTTCAGCAGTCATCCAGTACCTAGAAGACGGTTTTGAAGGAGAAGTTGTTTTCTGCTCAGAAGGTGCATAGTGAGAGCAGAAATTTCATCTCAATGTAGGAAAAAGGAAATGTGTTAGAAATAACTAAAGAGTGGAGTAAGTTTCTGAAAAGCATGGTGAAATCTCCCTCACTGGAAATATTTAAGGCTCATCTTGGCAGCACCATAGCTTGCCTGATCTAAGGCCCTGTTAAAACCTAGTGAAATAAGGTCCAAGAGAAAGTTGGAGGCCAGATAATTTCCCAAGATCTTTTCCAGCCTGGGCTACTCTTACAATGCTGTGGTTACATCTCTTTGTCAGTCTTGGCACTGGGCAGAGATAGCAAGGTTGTAGGTTAGACAGTAGCAAACTGTGTAAAGAAGTGTGATTACAATTACTGACAGACACTTGATGGAATATATTTTATATAAATATTGAATTTTCAGTTTTTAAAGCTGAACCAATAAAGTGAAATTTACTTGCATTGCTTTTTAATTTTTGGGTTTTTTATTGTTGCATGAAAGAAAAAGGTGTACTGATGTGGAAA
Source organism: Falcunculus frontatus (assembly GCA_013398115.1). Classification (NCBI taxonomy): domain Eukaryota; kingdom Metazoa; phylum Chordata; class Aves; order Passeriformes; genus Falcunculus; species Falcunculus frontatus. The sequence continues at coordinate 257,032 of VZRV01002551.1, read as the reverse complement.
AAAAATTAAAAATGCAAGTGTAATGCAGTCAGAATTAAAATATCAAGTTTATTTAAATATTGAGCTAAAAGGAATAATGCATTCATATTATTCACATTATATATTATATATATATAGACGTATGTTGTAGTGCTGCTTTATGACAATCCAGCAGAAGCAAATCTGTGGACTGCAGGTGTTTCACAGGGCTATTTGCTTTGCTTGCCAGATAGCTGAAATTAAGCAGTACTTGGTTCAGCTGGTCATATAACACATGCTGCCTCTCAGGCAGAGGGCAGAGCAGAGACAGTTGAGATACTGTATCCCTAAACCTTGGAGAAATTATAAAAATTGAAGAAGCAAGTGTTCTACAGGAAGAAAAGCTGTAGGAAGAGCTGTAAGGCAGATCTCTTGAGGCCGACATTGCTGCAAATAAGAGGTAGGTACACAGTGGAAATTTGGGCTTTTTAGTCTGATTCTGAAATAAGGTAACTTGACAATGAACTGATGTCTTCTGTAGCCCTGCATGCTCTTTTCAGTTGTGTGTGATTTGATTCTGCTTAGCATCCATCTGTTTTGTATATTTGTGTGTCATCTGCAGTATTTGCATTGGATGCAGAGTAGTCAAGTGAGGTGGTGATATATATCTGCATGTGCACGTTCCAGAAGATGTTGGAGGAAACAGATGTGTTGTAGAAAACTGAACGCACCTCTTACCTTTCTTCAGTCTCCTTTTGTGCACCTGTTCAGCACAGAGTCTGGAGTAGAATCAGAAATACCTTGCTGTTTATAAGGATCTGGGCTACAGACCTAGGTTCACTGCATTTCCATCTGATTTATATGTGTTCTTTTCAGGAGTCTTCAATTAATGGCAGACAGTCCTTCGTAAAGTCATGCTGTTACTAAAGAGCAAAGGAGGAGACGGGGAAAAAGGGATTTTAAAGTACTAGGCACATAGGCATATGTCTAGGGTTTTTTAGAAGCTTTTGATGGTAGCCTAAGCAGAAACCATTTCCCTTGAGTTTCCCAGTTTCTTGCTCTTATCTTCTGTGGCACTCTGGAAAATTACTTCGGTGTCTCGTAAGAGAAGACTCTTTTAATAGTCTTCAAGTTTTTCTCTGTTCAGAGGCATTTTTCTCTGCCAGCTGACTCATGGGATTGCTTGAGAGAAGATGATGTTTAAAAAAAATTTCTGGCTTGGTCCTGTAAATGCTTAGTATGTGCAGAGATGAGGCTGTTGAGAGTCAGTCTTCTCCCCTCCATCTTTCAAGTCAAAATCCCATGAAAACCAACAATACAAAGTTACAAGCATCTTAACCTCATCCAAATCAAGTTTTTTTATAAACTATCACAGCTATATTACAAAGTAAGTCCTACCAAATCCTCATAAATCCTTGTACTGTACGCTGCTTGGAAAATCTGATTCTGTAAATGAGGAGCATTTCACACAACTGTTTTCCAAATAATTTTATTGCCTCAATGGTTCTTTTCTGTCCTCATCAACAGAGATATAGGCCCATGAAGTAATGGAAAGTAAATCATCCACTAATTATAGCATTATTACGTGTTACGTGGACTTTTCCTGATGCTTCAGTTACGGGGTGTTAGTTCTCCATAAACATTATTTCCTTGGATTTTCCCTAGTCTCTGCTGTTTGTGAAGGATTCTCTCTGACCATTTAGAGGAAGATGATGGTGAAGGCATCTTGAAGTGAATGTCGTGGTCATGAGTACATTCATCTCAGGTGCTGAGATTGGGAAAGCTACAGAAGGTTCTTTGCAGTTCGTAAAGCAGGAATCCAGTCATCCATAGTTATGAGCATTGTAAGAAGTCAGGCAGGCTGAACGCCCAGAAAATGAGAAATATACAAAAAGAGGTTATCCGCAAACATTTTATTTTTCAGGCAATGGGTAATAGTCACCTGCAAATTCCTTCTCTGAACAGAATTCTCTGGGCAGCATTCTCCTGCTTTCACTGCAGGATGACTTTTTCTGCCCCCAGAGTTGATGGCTGGCTTCATTAGGTAACTATCTGTCTACCTCAACAGAAGTAGGGTCCTGTACACCTAATTATTGATATTTTGTGTATTTAAGAAAGTACTGTATTGTGGTGTTATGGATTAGCCATAACAAACAATAAAATAGGCAGCCAGGTCCTTCCTCCGGCCACTCCCTCACTCTCGAAGCAGTGGATGGGGGAAAGAACTCGAAGGGTAAAAGTGAGAAAACTCATGGGTTGAGATAAGGACAGTTTTATAGGGCAAGCAAAAGCTATGCACACCAGCAAAGCAAAATAAGGAATTGCAGATATTAAGCGATCTCCATGAAAGTACAGCTTCATTACATGTAATGGTAACTTGGGAAGACAAACAGCATCATTCCACACATTCCCTGTTCCTTCTTTTTCAAGTTTTTGTTGCTGGGTGTGTCATTGTGTGGTTAGTTGGGTTCAGCTGTCCTGGCTGTGTCCCCTCCCAGCTTCTTATGCACCCTAGCCTGCCTGCTGGCAAGGCAGCCCGTGAAAGCAGGAAAGCCCTTGATGCTGTGTGAACGCTGCTCAGCAGTGTTACTGATGCTGTTTTCAGCACCAATCTAAACCCTAGCCCCATACGAGGTACTATGAGGAAAACTGACTGTATCCCAGAGAAAAGCAGTACGAGTACTGAAAGCTGTTGCTACTGCAGACGATCATTTTGAGCCTTGTGTTTGGTTTATATCCCATTGTATTATAAACCTCATGGAGGCTATGTTGAGGTTGTGCTCTCTCTTTTTCTGCTAGTTTGACGTGGATTTTTGCTTGTGTTAATATGAATATCTTTATGAAGGTAATTTCTAGCATTTCAAGGAAGTTAAACATAGACAATTAAAACCTCAGTGTGTGGAATTGTGTTGACTGCCTTTTGTAAATAACTGAGTTGCTGACACATACTGCTAATGCACACGTCTCCTAGTCGTCCACTATTTGAACTTAGGGGGTAAATAAAACGGTGGAAGGTGGTTGCTGTGCAAATATATCAAACTTTAGTGCTGACTGCAGTTATGTACTTCATCAGCGAGTTCTACCACTGTTTGGTAGAGTACAAAGATCTACTGAGATTCAGGGACTTCAGGATCATTGCCAGTTTCTTTGTATTCTAAGTGGTTACAGATCCTGCCCTTCTAGCATTTATTAATCCCCTTCCTGTGCATCTTTACTCTGCCTTTTGCAGCAGTATGCAGCATGATCTGGGCAACTAGGTAAATTTTCTGGAAATTCTGATAAGTCTTAGTAAGTCTGTGTTAAAGGTGTGACAAAAGCCATTTTAACTTCAGCAGATTGGAGCAGGCTTTAAGGGTAATTAATGGCAAGAAGCACTCACTACTAAGCTGATCCTCTAATCCTAAATTTCTGACCTCGAACCTGGAGATGCTGTAGTTGCTCATTAACATCATCAGAACTGAGCACAAGATGATGTCTCTGAACCTTCTTGTACTAGAGCTAGACATTTCCAAAACCATGTAGTCTAAAGCAGACTGGAAATAATTGCCTTTCAGAGCTGAAGTTGGGCAAACCAATAAGCACTTGAAAATACGGTCTTTTAAGTGAGGGAAAGCGAATCGATGTAGTTGTTACTGATGCTGTCTGTAGTGCCCTAAAAGTGGGAAAAGCTAAAATCTAATGAGACAGAAAATGCTGCTAAGATTAAATTATTGTATTTTTTTGCTTTGTTGAGGCGATACCAACAAGGGACTCAAGGCAAACTGTCACCCAGCCATTTCTTTGAAGAAAAAATGGGTCTTAATCAGTCGTCAGCCACATTGCACAAATCTAACCCATGCTTGTTCCTAGCTTGCTTGGGATGTCAGTTTACAAAGAGCAAGGCTCTCATTCTGTTATATGCTAATAAAGGAGTGCAATACAAAGCAGCATTCTGGTACCACCTCTTCAGATTGTGTCCAGATAAGCTTGAAGGACTTGTGCTGTTTGAAGATCCTTGTGTATCTTTTTCTTCTTATTTCTTTCTTGTTGTTAACACTACAATAATTTATAGCTTTTATTTAGAATATTTGTAATATTGACTTAGCTTAGTCAATATTACAGTATTTGTAATATTGACTAGTATTGCTAATTTAGAGCAAAAAAATATATTGCAGTTTTTTGTCACACTTCTGTCTGCATTTGCACAATGAAGAGTATTTTAAGTATGTTCAAATCTCTGTATATGTGCCATATGTATGGATATGATATGGTGACTATTTTGATTTAAAAAATAGGACTGTTATGCCATCACAAGCTCTGTAGTCAAAACTTCAAGTACCACTTTACAGGCAACAACATGAAATATATGTATATTCTCTTATGTGTGCATTTTTAAAAAATAAATTTATTGACCATTTGTTTGTGAGTCCAGCAGTTCTATAATTACATAAGCAGGGGTATAATGAAAATGCAGCCTCGCTGTCTCATGTGAAATCATGAAACCAGAATACTTCTTTGTCAAATTATTTTAAGTATTGCTGGGGATGGAGTTAAAGAGGTACAGAATATGTATAAGATACTTTGTGCCAGAATTTTTAAGTTTGCATGCATAAGCAAGATATATACAAATAGATATACATAAACTTACTTGCTGTAACTGTTTCTTCAGGTGAAATAGTAACTTGTGCTTTAGGAAGTATGCTTGCCAATACTTGCTGATACAAAAAAATCACAGAGGTGTTTTCAAAAGACTCATCAAAGTAATTGTACAGAATAACACATTTAAAGTCAGTATTTATTACAAGAAACTTGATGGCATTCAGGAATTACGTGACGTGGTCAGTATATGCAGTTGAAGATCATTGGAGTTTGAAATGAATGCCTAGAAGAAACTGCAGTTCCTGCTTTGCCTATATGCAACCATTCAGAGAGCTTCATGATTTTCCACTTTTTCCATTTTTGTACCATCAGTAGTGGATTTGGCACCTGTCCGTCAAAGAACAGAAATCCAACCCTCTCATGTAATTTCTTCTCTTTGTCAGTTAACAAGTATCAGCGAGGTATTCCCAAAAATCCTGTATTCACAGAAACAATGCATAACACACTGTGTGCTTATTCCAGCCTCATTATGATATCAAGCCCTCCCTCCAGTGGCTGCTGTAACAGTTTTTTACTTTGTCAAAAAGAACTGTAAATTCTCCCTCTCAAAGCTGAATTTGGATTTATTTATTTTGGTGCTTTTAGCTTTGCAGTTGAACTGTTATCTACTCAGTGTCAGGGTCTTCATCTGTTAAAGGAAGAAGAAAGGTATCCATGGTACAGACAAGAATGGCAGGGATTCCTGGTCTCTGCATTGATTTATTTGATCAGGGGATGGGCACTTGTTTTTCAAGGTAAATCTGTTCAGATAGATTTTATGTTTCTTCCCTTGGCTAACGACAAGTCTTTTGAGGACGTGTATGTATTTTGTTAACTTCATTAACTTACTTATACCGAATTATGAATTTTCAAATACTGTGTAGGGAGAACCGCTCGATTTCATATGACTAGAATAATTTTAATCTGGGCTATCACAGAACACTATAATTTTTTATCACTTCTAATAATTTTAACTGAAATTACTTTGGTTTCTATACGCTTTACTGGAATATACGTGCGTTTGTGCTGCAAATGTACAAACGAGTTGGACAAGATTTTGTGTTTGGTAGTCTTTTGTCAATGGTCATGTTTGGAAGCATGTGAGGAAAATATTTAATACCATCCATGTGTGTGAATCAACTTTAGAGTCACTTTAATATTTACATTGACAACATTACATGCTAGAAAATGCACAGAAAACCTCAGTGGTTTTGCTGTTATTTTTGCGAGTGCTTTTGTTACAAGTGGTAACATAACCGAAGTGTGAGCCAGAAGATGCACATTTTAACTGAATCATGTCATAATTTACCAAGTACACAATATAAACAGAGCTTTCCTTGTGGAGTTGTCTTTAAAAGACTTTTGTAATGTGTTGCCATTTCCCATCAGCTTTGTCTGAACAGCCTTTACAAAGGAAGGTGTCAAAGTCTGCCATAGTTCCAACTTGTAAAATGCATTATTGGACTTTCTAGACCCCCAAATTTAAAAAACCAAATCGCAACAATCCCTCAAACCCTGTCTTTAGTTAATAACTAATACCCCCTAAAACTGCTGTATTACTCCTTAATATACAAGAAAATGTTTAATAGATTTTCTCTATGTAGAATAGAAAAGTAGTCTTTATTATGCTAAATTTGGTGGGTTTTTTTCTGCTGTCTATACAATGAACTGCTGTTACTTAAAGGAAATCATTTTGGCATTCTTTCTTGCAGGTCTGAGTGTTAGGGAGCCAGTAGTACAGTTGGTGAGAGGCAGAGTTCATGCAAGCGCATCAATGATAAGGTGTATGAGGGAGAAGAATAAAACAAGTTGGTAATGACTGACAGATAAAACAAAGAACCAAAAAAAAAGATTAAGGGAAAAAGAATTCAATGCTCAGAAGTCTTTTTATTGAGTAGGAAGAAGCAATTGTGATTTGGTAGTTCACTCCCTTGGTGTCAGTCTCAAGATGAAAGAGACTGTGGATTTGAATGTCTGGGTTGCCTTCTGTGTAGTAGGAGAAGCTTGAAATAGATTTTGTTTGTAAAGTCTCATCTTGAGTACACTGAGATTGTTCTGTAGCTGGACATTTACGCCCTACGTTTCAATACTGATAATGTATTGTGGAAATCATACTGGTTTAAAATTGTGTGCTTCATGTAGTCTTACTGAAACAAAACTATACAGTATAGTAAGGACAACAAAGTGGAGTTAATTGATGAAGAAAATCCATAAAGATTGTGGAAGTTCTGTTGGTTCCACTTTGTTTTTTCTGGTATCTTCTGTTTTGGACTTGCAGGTGTTGCACTTCTCTAAAAGGCTTATTGTTTATGGATGCTGCATTAGAATCACAAAAGAAGTTGTATTGATTAGATAGAAGTCCTTTTGGAATTAGGGAGAGGTATTGTTCATTCTTGTGAACTTGAATCTTTAACCAAACTTGGTCAGACTTTGGGTTTATAATACTTAATTTTTTTTTTTTTGGTGGTGTAAACAGTAGTAGGTGAGAACGGTTGAAGGAGAAGTCAGTAAATTTATTAATTTCCAACTTTTGTTCTTTTTCAGATTTTCCTTTAAATATTAATCCACATTTACCTCAGTATTTCAAAATCTGTTGATAGTTTGGGTAAATGATGGCTCAGCTCCAGCAAGGAGGCCCAGATGAAAAAGAAAAGACCACTGCATTAAAGGGTATGAGTATTTTTGCCTTTTTTACATATATTGGCATTTCAGAAATGATTGTTAAGGAAAGGAAAATAATATGACATAGCTAAGAGTTAGAGCTTGGGAATTACGATACTGAAGAGACTCTTAGTCCACCTGTGCTAATGCTTATTGTCTAATGGTGTGTCCATTTATCAGTATTTTCATAACATGGTATAAAACATAATGGTCTGTGGTAAGGAGTAACAGAATAAACTATTAATTGCTTTTTAAAATTTTCATGATTGTTGTTTGAGAAAGTTGACTGGTGCTTTTGTGTTCTTAGTTTTCAGGAGTTTTCATTTAATTTGTGTAACGCTTTTGTTTTATAGTTATACAGCCATATTACAGCTTTTAAAAATCTCTTGGACTAGAATGCTAAAAGGAAAAAGGCTTTCAGGACATGATTTCCATATTGGTTTTATAAAGTTCCCTTTGTATTGTATGTTTTAAAATATAAACAGATCTAAATGACTTAGGGGAAAAAGTAAATAGCATAAATGACATGTTTTAGATAGTGGCTTTCAGTTTTGGAAGTACATGAAGTTGGTTAGACCTAAAAGTAAGCTAACTAAATGCTGATTTAAAGTGCTTGCATCACACAGTTGTATTCTAAATTGTCTTTCAGAGGAGAAAAAATAATATAGCTTGCCACTCCGGTGTACATCCTGGATTTCTACCAAAGCATTATTAGAAAGCAGTGTTCTGTTGCGTGTGATGATAGATGGTGTTTCTTCTGTTGTAATAGAGTTTTTGTGAAGTGTTTGGTGAAAACCTGTGTAGTGCTTTTATCAAAACTTGGTGCCAGTTCTGTCCAATTAGTATATTTTGAGGAAGTTATGGTTCAGGTTTGGAAGTAAAACTCCCATTTTATACTTGGTATTAATTTGATTTTCATTAAGGATTAGTGTCATTGATGTGATTGAGTTATTTGCCATTGAGCTATAGAAGGTCTGTTGCAGATCACTCAGTTTTCAGCTCTGTTGAACTGTCTCAAATTGAGTTGGAAAGTCCAAGACCTTAGGTGAGAATGGTGGATCAGATTTTGAAAGAATCTCAGAGCTGCAAGACACTTTAGATAATTTTAGCTTGAAAAGTTGCACAAGAATAAAGTGGCCATGTCAGTGGTTGCAGCTCAGAACAGGTGCAGTCTTGCTTAGTGACTGATGAAAGCTGTAAATCATGCTTTATGGTTTACAAGCTATATATACTGCAAGTAAGCATAATGTACTTCATATACTATGGTCCTTGATTCTCAGGAGATTGGTATTTTATTGTATAGTAAGTGACACCTGTGTGTGAATAGATCTCCAATTAGATCACAGTAAGAAGATATGGAAACTCGAGTGAAATTAAATTCTAAGGGTGTGGTGTGACTGGAGTCTCTTTACCATGGAGAGAAAGATGTGCTAAAGACTGCTACCTTGATTTTGTCAAAGGACAGAGAAAGGAAGGACACGCTTTTTACATACTGTTGTGAAGGACTTTGAAAGTTCTGCGGGAGCTCCTTTGGTTCTCAACCAAATGATACAGAAAAAGAAAAGAATTTTGTCAAAGGACAGTGCACAAGAACAAACACATGATTTCTTGCATGAATTGAATTTCATGGGACTTGCTGTTTAAACAGATGTGATGTAAAAGCGAGCTGTGGCTGAGAAAGCCAGATTTAGAAATCACCTAGTCAATATCTGGTGTTATACAGACATTTAGATACCACAGAGATACTCAGAAGCCATAATACTTGTTGGAAAGATGTTGAATTTCAGCATCGATACCAGATGGCTTTTGATCCTCCAGCTTTGCCCAGTGGAATCACTCAGAAGGAAGAGCTGGCGGCAATCATGGATGCTGGAATAAATGTTAAGTGAACTTGAAGAGTTGTAGAAGAGCAGGTCAAGGCACTCTCAAGAATGTTGAAGATAATCTTCAGTACGTTTTAAGCAGTAGAAATTTCAAAGGGTTAAATGTATCAGTCGTTAGCCTAGGTAATGTGCGTAGCCTACTGGCAACAAGACCAAGCAAAAATAGTGTACAAAATATAAAAATAATTGTTTTAAGTAATACAAAGATGGAAACATAGTTAATGCCGAACCAAACTTAAAGAAAATGAGTCTTTTCAAACTGTGTTCTTTTCTTTGAGCTACAATGTTGGATAATAATAAAGGTAAAAATCAATATACTTAGAGCACTTAATGTATTTCCTTGGTAATACATGGTATCTTGATTTATGAAACAATAATAGTTCAAAGTCCGTTTAGCACTCCTGAACAGAGAGTTTGTGTGGTCTTCAATTTCATCTACAAAGAAGTAGGAAAATATATTTTGGTGAAATCCTGCTGAATTGTTCCTTGATTATTTAAAAATTAATAATCAGAAAATATATTAGAAGCATAGCACTGGCTTATGTGGGTGATATGCAATGAGGAGAGGAGAGATCATTGTACACTATTACCTGCGTATGCAGTAGTTGTTTGTTAGTTACGTGCAGATGTAAAGATGTCCTCATAAGCTTGCCTCTGGTTAAATATAAATCCTTAAATCTAGGGTAAAGAATGTAGATTATGCTACTTTTAGTGTGCTTGCATTAGTGACTGCAGGCTGTTCCAGGCTGTAGAGTCCTGATGTGAAAAGGTTATGTATGCTATGGCTTCCTATGAAACAGATGGGAGTTTTCTCTACCTCGATAGCTATTAAAGGAGGCAGCTGAGAGAAGGATTCAGGTCTAACAGTCTGTTGGGGTATCAAAGGAAGGGCTAAGGACTGGTGTGGCCACAACTGGTAAATGCCAGTGAGATGATGTGCACCAGGTAATCTGAACTCCTCAAGAAGGCAATCAAGGCTCTTATCAATGATTTGATACTGAAGCTAGATAACTTTGTGTTAAAACCGTGAGGCCTACCAGAGACTTATTTTCTATCACTGAGGTAGTGAATTGTTGAAACAAATCACTATGTCTTTGGTGACTTCTCTGGACTTTTTTTGATCAACATAGAGATGAATAGGTACGTAAATAAATAAATAAATGAGTATGTATACGGGCAATGAGGTCCAGCTTTTTAATCTTGAACAGGATTTCCCATAACAATGTCCTGTGTTTAGTAGTATTGGGATGTTCTTCTGCCCGTAAGATCTACAAATCTCAACAAACATACTTTGTCAGTGTTACAAGGGAAATAAAAAAGACACAGCATGCATTATGTGATTTTTTTCTCTCCCTTTTTTAGATCTATTGTCTAGAATAGACTTGGATGAACTAATGAAAAAAGATGAGCCACCACTTGAATTTCCTGATACTTTGGAAGGATTTGAGTACATTTTTAATGAAAGTAAGTCATATGTGCTTTGTAAAGACTGTACTTAGAATAATGTTGAGAGGTTGTCGGAAGTTGAATTATACCTTATAAGTCCCTATTAAAATTTCATACTTTCCTGTTAGGAATAAAATTTTAAACTTTAGTGCTGATAGACTTGTAAATCTAAGACCTGTTTTTTATTTAATAAAATTGTCACAAAAATCCCTCATTTCATACAGTGTTGTGGAGTTGTACTGGGCCTACTTCGTGACTTCCTGTTTTCTGTTCCAGAAGTGTTGATAGAAAAATTCTGAAAGTAATTTCTGTAGCATTTAAAAATCAAAATTAAAGATTGGTCAGTCATTCAAGGAATGTTTTATTTACTGATTCCTTTTTATAGCTGTGGAAGAAGTTGTTTTTCAGATAATAATTTGTCCCAACTATTCCATTAATACTAATAGAAAAACACCTATGTATGTTGATGGAAGGATAAGGAATGTGATAGAATGTCTCTTCTTGTGCGGGACATAATTTTGCATTGCAGCCAAGTGTGTGATGACTACAAGCAAATACTTCCAGCTAGCTCAGTCTGTGTGTTAAATGACTTAGTATTTATAATTTCCAGTGCATGCATTTTAAAATGCAGGTGAGAAATGAGCCTCTGAGCTAAAGTAATACCAGACTGCAGGAAGTGACTCTTTCAAGATTGTTTAAAACCTGTAGGACAAATGAGAATGTTTACAATTCTACTTCTTTGCAGTGCCTGCTCTGTGAACAGAGGAACTTTAGTTTCTAAATCTGCCGGTTTTACATCTTCCACTTTTAAAGAAAAAAAAAAATCTTTCCTTTAAATGATAGTCATTTATGCAACACTTAGCTTTTTAATACCCTGATGGCTTTCACAGGAAGGTACTTAGAGACTAAAAGTGTCATGAAAGTGATGCTCTTTCTTTGATGGAAGGAGTTCAGCTCTGTCACTTTTCAGCTCCTTATTTTTAGATCTGCACAGTGTCTACTGTCTTCCTTACTGACTTCAGAGTTAATGGTTCATATGTGGTTGATAAAAAGGGCTGAAATTTGAATTTTGGGGAATGAATTATGTTACTGAATATTCCATTACTAACCTCACAGCCTGAGTGATTTCCATAGAATGGAGGAAAACCTATTATATATGCTACGGGTCAGCAAAGCAAAAAAGTCACCATTTTGCTTTTGTACATTTAATTCAAATGTTCAGTCACGTACTTTTATGTCATAATCATGCTTCTTTTTATGGTGGAAAAGTACAGAAGTTTCTTATCAGATTATTTAAATCTGAAGAAGGCAGGGTTTCCAGAAAGCCGAAGGAAAAATATAGCAGATACTTGTTACTTGTGGCGAGAGCGAGTTCATGTACTGTTGAATAGCATATTTGAAGAGCATGTATCTGAGAAGGAACAGCTGAAAGTAAGGTTATGATGAAAAATGTGAGAAGGAGGATGTTTGAACCCGACACAGGGATAGGAAACTGTGGAGAAATACCTCCTTGGTGTCTAGTACATGAGGAAAGGCAGGTCTGGGAAAAAGTTAAATCAGCAGATAAGCATAACTATTATAGATATCGGATCTCAAATATTTAAAGCATCAGGAATCAAAGTGTAAAGGTTCTGAAAATACATGAACCAAGCAATTTTCCTCTATTCAAGAGGAAGCATTGCAGAGAAACCATTGTTTCATCATGCAGACATTTCAGCACTCAAAGTTTACTTGCACATATCCCTGTTTTTAATGTTTCACTGATATACCGCAGTTTTGTAATGCTCTGAGATCATAACCTCTGTTTTGTCTGATAGGCTGAAACATTGTTGGTAAGATACTTTTTTTCTGTAGTTTGCTTCCTACTGGTTGCCATTTTAATTTTATCATTGTTTTGATGCAGTCCATGTCTTCACCAGTGGTTGGGTGGGCTGTTAACTTTGGCTGTAAGCAAGGCCAGCTACACGAAGTTTCACTGGAATGTGAGAGTAGCATGTGACTTTGCTCTGAACAAGCATTCTGCTTTATTCTGCTGTTGTAATTCAGTGTACCTGAAATCTAGGAGTTCTTACTTGATTTCACTGTGCCTTGGAGTTAAAATATTTTCCCTAACTGTGGACATGGTTTTTTTCAGATTAGTTTAGAAAGTTGTTAGACTTGAAGATAAATCTTTCCCTTGCTTCCAGCCCCTTTTGTATTAGCATTTCTTTACAAGGCCATTGGTTTTGAAGAAGAGGATTTGTAGCTACAATTTGGTCACCTGCACATCAAATAGTAACTGCTAATGTTTACATTTCACTGTTAATTCATAGCAGTTGAGACATAAATGTCTTGTGAAGCAGTTTGGCATTTGATAGCTGCATGCAATTGCACGGTCATAGTTTCTGTTTAGCTTTATCTAGCAGTATATACCATAAAATGGGAATGTATTTTGTTATGCTACAGTTGTTTTCGGTTAAAAAGCCTATAACAAAAAATGAGGAGGAATTCACAATAGCTCAGTTTTTAGATGTATACTTCTTTTAAATTCTTCATCAATTAAATGTGTCTTTCAATGAAGAAGTATATTAACTGTAGTGATTTTGTTTCTTTTACAGAAGGACAATTAAGACACATTAAAACTGGGGAGCCATTTGTTTTCAATTATCGTGAAGATTTGCATAGATGGAACCAAAAGCGCTACGAAGCTCTTGGAGAGGTACATAATTTGTGTGTGTGTGTATATAGTGTGCACACATATATATGTATATATATATATGTACACAGATATGTGTGTGTGTACATATGTATGTATTTGTATGGATATATATGTGCATGTGTGTATATATCTGTGTTTGTGTTCATGTGCTATGGGTTTTGTTTCCCTGTAGAAGTCATACTTTCACATGTGTTAATGAAGTTTTAGTGAGGCTTCAGTCATTTATTAAAAGGTATTTCAGAATTTATTGCATATTAATGCTCTAACAGTAATTTCTATTGTTTACTATATAGCTTAGGATGTGATTTTGACTACTATTTGACTTTATTATATCTTCAAAATAGAGTATCATCTACCTACATAGGTCAGAATATTATACAGTCCAGTATTTTCTTTAACCTTAGTCCCTTCATGGATTACAATGCTGTGGCATTTTACTTTTTAGCTGAAAATAAATGCATTGGTTGATTTTCTCATGTTACCAGCCAATACCAGGAGCCATTAAATAAAGTAGAAATCTAAAGATGAACTGATTAAATATATGTTGATGTATTACGTAGTTGGATGCTACTGGTACTTCCTAGGTGGCTCGGCCCCCCACAGTTACACGCTGACTCCTCACTGGGGGATAGGGGAGAGAATCAGAAGGGTAAAAGTGAAAAATTCACAGGCTGAGTTACAGTTTTAATAGGTAAAGGCCATGCACACATGCTGTGCACACAATAAGAAATCAGCTCACTTCTTTACATCAGCAGGCAGATGTATAGCCATCTGCAGGAAAGCAGGGCTTGTTCGTGCATAATGATGCCTTGGGAAGACAAGTGCCTTTTCCGTAGAATCCTAGAATGGGTTTGGGTTGGAAGGGACCTTAAAGGTCACCTAGTTCCAGCCCCTTGCCATGGGCAGGGACTCCCTCTACTGTATGAGGTTACTTGAAGCCCTGACCTTGAAGGCTGAGCATCCCCAGCTTCTGTGTGCAAAGTCTTTCCGTGCCTCACCACCCTCACAGTCCAGAATTTCTTCCTAACACCTAATACAAACCTACTCCCTTTTGCTAAGTTTGAAGCTATTGCCCTTGGTCCTGTCACTCCACGTTCTTGTCACTAGTCCCTCTCCAGCTCTCTTGTAGCCCCTTTACTGGAAGGTGCTGTAATGTCTCCCTGGAGCTTTCTCTTCTCCACGTTGAACAACCCAAACTCTCTCAGCCTGTCTCCATAGGAGAGGTGCTCCAGCCCTCTGAATCTGCTCTGTACTTGCTTGCTCAACCACTGTTTCATTTGTGTGTCAGTCTTGGCTCTCTGCTGAATGTGCTGGAGCTGCCCAGCTGTTTGTCCCGCCATTAGCTTCATTAGCAGGGATTGATGAAGCTTGCTTTTTACCTTCTCCTCTTCATTCCTGCAAGAACAGTGGCAGGGAACAGACAGTGGGTGGGGCTACTGCAGGTGCTTCTCGCATCTTTTCACTTTGTATATTTTTCTAAAAAAAGGGATTGTACTATATGTAGACACAAGATATTGCTGTGTCTACATTGTCCAGGTCACTTGACACACATTTCTTCTGAGAGGAAACACTGTTGCATGGACTTCGTGTACAGAAGTCCGTGTGTGTCTACACTGTTCAAATATTCCAATTTTCCAAGTAAGTGAGTTGGACAAGACACGACTCTGAAGATCAGTATGTCTCCATGTGGGTTCCTGTGCCACCACACCTTCCTGTGCATGTTTGGAAATACATGACAAATTTCACATTCTGTGCATCTGAAAAGTGTGTGAACATAGCTTCAACCCACAGTAGTATGAACAACTTCCTGTGATTTTTGGCTAACTAGGAGGTGTATGTGTTCTGGGAGTTGGGATCTTACATCTGTGATCTGTGTTGTGCATTTTGCCTTAGTTACAATCGTTCATTCTCCGTGTTCAAGTTTGAGTGATCTTTGAAAATCCACTTTGTTTATATTGGTAGGTAAAAGGCAAGGAAGGCTTAAGGTCAGGTATCTGACAGAGAGAATTGTTCTAAGTTGTCTGTTTTGTATTTTTGGAGAAAAATCTCATCTGTGTTTCAGTCTATTTCTACTAGGTGCTAGGTACTATTAAGTTGTTCCAACAAGCCACAGATTTATAAATGTTCCATTGTCTGGTTTTGGCATAGTTATTTGGGAACACAGGGAATGCTGATCCTTGGCATTTATTCACATAACTAAAATCTCGTTTTGTGTCACAAATTAGTGGGTCACTGATGCAAATGTTGAATGGTACAGGAGTGGTGTATCACCCTCTGATTAGTTGTTTTGTAGTCTAAGGTGAAGATGCGTTTAGCAAACTGTGATAGCTTAAGGAACAGCCGCTCAAACAATTTGTAAAGTGGTGTAGTAAAATCCGGCCTTAAGCCTTTGCTTTGAAACATCATCCCTTGTTTGTAGGAGTTCTTTAATGTGCATTTATGGTTCAGTTATGTTGCTCGTCATACAGTGAGATGATGAAGTAACTAGATTTGTATCCCTGCACAAATGTGTTCTATGTATTCAGTGTTTCGTTGTTAGCTCAGTCATTGCATGCCGGTTTTGTAATTTTTAAAGGATATATACATCCTGCACAAGACAACTTTCTTTACTGTACATATATATATATGTTGTGGGCTGCTTTTAATGTGTTTTACTGATTTTAAGAAGTGAATATACTCCCTGGCCTTATGGTACCAGCATCATTCTCTCTTTCCTGGAGCATTAATAAATTTCAATGTGGTTATCCATGATTTTTTTGCTGATAAAAGTCGTGAATGCACTATCTGTGATGTTCTGCCATTTTTCTGATTGTATGGAAATTGATTCTTCAAAAATTAAAATGATTTGTCAACGTCTCCACTCCTTACATCTCTTTATTCTTCATTCACTGATCAGTTATTTCAGGCACATAATTTTTTCTGCAGCCTTTTGATATGTGTTCTTAATAGACAATTTAGTGAACTGTTCATAATTTTGCAGTTCTGGTTCAGTCATTGCTATTGTGGCATTGAATTTTGAAGAGAGCCTCTCCATTTGCTTTTTAAAAATTAAAATGGCAACAGAAGTGCATAGAACATAGTGTTGCAGCTGCTTCGAACTGACGAATAATCCATGTGGCAAGTTTGAAGTACGATTGAGAAAAATTTTGTGACAACAGTTTAGTTGTTGTAGACATACCGTTCCAGTTCAAGGTCGAATTTTAAATTTTTTTTCTTGCTTTGAGTTACAGAGATTTGGATTCAAGGTTAAAGTCCCGATTAGACTCACATGATATGTGTCTTGTTGCATTTTAAGTTGATGTGTGTCCTTATTATTTGTACTGCACATGCAGATGATATTTGGACTACTGAAATTGCCAACAGCCAGCTTCAGCCTCTGCCTTATCATTACATTGAAATTAGTTGGAATTACGAAGAAAATACTACTAATATCTGTTGCTGAGACTTTACCTTTGATTTTGCCAGTCACATAGGTTGTGTTGATAATGAGTTTTTGTATGAAGAAGAGTACATTGACTTTCTCCTTCCATAGTCATGTAGTACCCAGAGCATCTCTAGCATCAGAAGGCAGGTATTGTCTGTCACTTTGCATGTCTCGTACAGCCTAAAGGCGGTTATAATTTGTTGATTACTTGGAGGCCATTGAACACTGGCATTAATATTTTTGTAAGTGCCATCACTGATGACAGTACTTTTACTTGTACTGACAGTTTTCTTGTCTAGCAATGTCTCGCAGAATTCAAAGAGGATATGTAAATATGTAGATTATAATGTGGGCCATGACATAAATGTCTCTGCTGTGACCCTATTCAAGTTTATGCTGTGTCTGGTAATTGCAGCCTATCTGACCTGCAGAAGTCTGTAAGCAGGTAGCAAAAGAATTGTAGTGGGTTTTTTGCAGTTACCACTGTACAATATTTTGTATTTATGTAGAACAGATACGTAAAGCAAAGAAACAGAACACTTAAATCAGAAATTATTTGTATGTTTCGATAAGATACAGTCAATTTTATGTCATCAGAGAAGTCTTGTTCCACTAAATAAACTGCTTTAAAGTATGTTCACAGTGTTAGGTCCAGCTCATCATAAAGTAGATTGCCATCAAGGTTAATATTTGAGTGGTGTGAGTGGGAGAAGTGTGTAGAATTATGACCTTGACAACCCATAATTAAGATGGCTAAGTAGTAAAATGGGATTTTTTTTTTCCAGATCTCCTTTAAGTTAAAGAACAGCTCGGTCTCAACATGATTTAAAAAATAAGCATTCACCTGCTACTAATTTCCTCCTTGGTTGCAAAGATCATTATTTGTTTTGATGAGTGAGAGGCTATTTACATAGCACAAATGAAAGCATAGAGCAGCAGAAGAGGACATGTAAGTTAATGAAGAAGGAAGCATTAAGTAGTCTGCATTTGAAAGGGTAGCTTCTTGCATGAATAACCCAAAATCTGATGATAGGCTGCACGTGCACCTGATAGTACTTAAGGTCCAATCTTGCAGCCAAAGCTCATGTGAATAAACTCAATAGGTCTGATCTTGTGAATAAGGGCTGCAGGATCAAGTTTCAAATAAAATGTGCAGATGATTAGTAGAAATCCTTACACTCTTAGTTTCAGTTTCTTTGCAGCTTATCATTGAACATTCCAGATTTTCTCTGGCTAGCAACACTTTAATATAATAAAGTACATGCTGCACTCCATGGATCAAGCAATATTGTTTGTGTACCTTGGCTTCTTATAATGTATTTGCTGTTGGTTATTTAGTGATTGGAAAAATTCTTCTTACTGAGTCAACAAAATAAATTAATAGTGATGTAATGTGTCGTTGGTATCGTGAACATTTGCCTTTTTGGGATGCCTGCTTGGCTTGGGCTATTGAAGAGGTTGTTCCGTTCAGAGATGTGATGCCAAATACTTAACAGGTGTCTGTGGAGCATGTGTGAGTTGAATTTTTTCAGTGTCTTGTATTACAGTCAAATAAGGGTGAACTTCCATGGAGGTAGCAAAAAGGCTCACTAAAACTCTAACTCCTGTTTCAGAGGGAGAGTGAAAGCATCTAACTGAAATATCTCCCCATCCTTATTTTTGAAAGTGAGTAATTTCTGGTTTGTGTGGTGTCATTTGATAGTACTATTTCTCTGTAAGTTATGCCCCATTTTGGTGGTTTAGGAGTGGTACTTTCCAGTTCAGTGCTCCCACTGCACTGAGGCACTCCAAACCGTGTGCTGCTTTCTTCCTCCCCCCTCCCTCTCCTTCCCCTGTGATGGGATGGAGAGGAGAATGGTGGGCAAAAAAAGTAAAGATCATGGGTTGAGATAAGAACAATTTGCTGGAAACAGCAATGAGGTAAGAAAACTAACAGAAACAACAACAATATTAACAGCAAGAGTGTTCAAAAGTGAGAGAGTGATTTACATGCAAAACGCTCACCGTGGAGGTCTGACCCATGCAGCCACGCTCCCTCACTCCGGAAGTGAGCACTTCCCTGTTTGTGCAAAATGACAAGGCAGTATAGAATAACCTCTGGGTCCTAGCAATGCCCCCACTCTGGCTGCTGCAAAAATGAACCTTATCCTGGCTGGAATCAAGACACCCATCTACTAATGAACAATGCAGAAGGCTTTTTTCTTTAGCAAAATTTTACACTGGAGTCAATGTCACAAAAAATATTTAGAATTGCACCTCTCCTTGAGGTAAACGTCATGTTTCCCCATCCATGTGCATTACCCACGAAGTGCACTCAGGTCCTTAAACAAAAATAATCCCACTGATGGGGTTTCCTTTGTTGGAGGCAGGACTAATCTAAACTGTCATCCCTAACAGATCCTCATATGCACCATGGTAACTGTGTCCCTTCTGTGGTACGTGGGGGGTTTTGATTGACAGGGCCAGCTAGACTGGTGGCGCCTCTGGTGTTAACTAACCAGGTAGTCTTCAAATAAATGTAGATCCCAGTATTTGAAGTTCCCACCACCCATTGCTTTCAGTGTGGTTTTAGCAGTCCATGGTGTTCAATTTTCCCAGAAGCAGGTGCATGACAGGGAATATGATATCCACTCAATACTGTGCTCTCTGGACCAGGGGTCTTTGAGACTCATTTTGAGATGAGTCCCATTGTACAACTCAGTTCTTTCTGGGGTTCCATGTCACCACAGCACTTGCTTTCCAAGGCCCAAGATGGTGTTCCAGGCAGTGGTGTGAGGCACAGGGTGCATCTCCAGCCATCCAGTGGTTCTTTACACCACTGTCAGCACGTAGGGCCTGCCTTGGTGGGTTTGCAGGAATGTGATGTATTTAACCTGCCAAACCTCCCCATATTTATATTTTGACCGTCATCCACCATACTACAGGGGCTTTACCTGCTTGGCCTGCCTGATCACAGAGCATGTTTCACAGTTATGGATACCGTGGGACATAGTGTCTGTTGTTAAATCCACCCCATGGTTAAGTCTATCACGAGCCCATCTGTACTGTTGTATCTCTTCCTTGGTGATCTGAGGCATCATGGGCCCACCAGCCAGCAATAATTCACCCTTATGCTGCCAGTCCAGATCCACCTGAGACACTTTAATCTGGACAGCCCAGTCCACCTGTCCATTGTTGTGATGTTCTTCAGTAGCCCAGCTCACAGGTGCATGAGCATCTACATGACGTGCTTTTTCAGCCAGCTTCTCTACCTGGGTAGAGATGTCTTGCCACAGTTCATCAGCCCAGATGAGTTTACCTCTGTGCTGCCAATTGGCCTTTTTCCATTGGTCCAGCCACCCCCACAGAGCATTTGCTACCATCCACAAGTCAGTGTAGAGGTAGACCACTGATTATTTCTCTCCTTCAGCGATATCTAAAGCCAGCTGGATGGCTTTCAGATCTGCAACCTGCCCTGATCTACCTTGTCCCTCCATAGCTCTGTGACTTGCCATGTAGGACTCTGTACAGCTGCTTTCTGTTTTCATTGTAGCCCAACCATACAGCAGGAACCATCAGTGAAGAGATAATATTGCTTTTCATTTTCTGGTAGCTGATTGATTATATGATGGGACCTTGTCAGCATGTGTAACCTCCTCCTCCTCCTCTTCTTCTGATGATAATCCGCATTTTTTGCTTTGGGGCCGATTCATGATGACTTCCAAGATCCCTGGGCAGCTGGCATTTCCTGTTCAAGCTTTCTGTGTGATCAGAGGGATCTAATTACTAGTGGCATGATGTGTGGAAGGGACTTTTCCCTGGAACATCCTACCCACCACTGGCAGTCAGGGTGCCAGGAAGAGCTGTGCTTTGGTGCCCATCACGTCTGAAGCAGCTTGAACTCATTCATAAGCTGCCAGGATATTTTTCAGTTGGGATGTAGTGGGCCTCAGATCCTTTGTATCCCCAACTTCAGAACCCCAGAGATCATCCTCTTCCTGGACTCCAGGAAGGACCATTCTTCCCGTCTGCAGCATAGAGCACATTTTTCACATCTTTGCTGCCCTGATTGGCCCCAGGGCAACTGCATCAACAATCTCCTGTTTGATTTGTTCAAAAGCTTGTCATTCAGGACACTACTTAAAATCATTCTTCTTCCAGTTCACGTGATGGAGAGCACTCACAATCTGACTGTGATCTGGAATATGCATCCATGAAAAACCCACAGCATCTAAGAAAGCCTGTTTTTCTTTCTTGCTGGTTGGCAGGGACATAGCTGCTACTTAGTTGACCATATCTGTTGGAATCCAGTGATGTCCATCTTGTCATTTTAATCCCAAAAAAGGAATTTCCTGGACAGGTCCCTTGAGCTTACTTTGCTTTATGGCAGAAACAACCTTCAGGAGGATTTGGATTATGTTCTCCCCTTTTTCACAAACTTTCTCTGCTGTGTTCCCGCATATGATGATGTCATCAATGTAAGTGTTCTGGAGCCTCACCCTTCTCCAGTGCAGTCTGTTTCAGTCCAAGGCAAGTAGTGGGCCTGGGTTTCCACCCCTTGCACAGCCAGTTCCAGGTGTACTTAGTGCCCCTCCAGGTGACAGCAAACCGTGGCCTGCACTCATGGCTAAAGACATGGAGAAGAACACATTTGCAGTCTCAGTTGTGGCACCACTTTGCTGCCTTGGACTCCATGCTGAAGTTCCAGCATGTCCGGCACAGCAGTGGTCATTGGTGGTGTGACTTCTTCAGGCTGCAATAGTCCCCTCTCAGTCTCCACTCTCCACTGGGCTTACACACTGGCCATATGAGACTATTAAGCAGTGAGCGAGTCTTGCCGGCCTCTCTCTGGCTCTCCAGTTCAGGAACCATCTCATGGATGGGGTCACAGAGTCCTGGCTGGCTTGGTGTTATCAACGGTGCACTGTTGTGGTAGTGATTGGTACCTGTTGTTCTTTGACCCTCAGCAGTCCCACAGCAGAATGGTCCTCTGAGAGACCAGGCAAGGTTTTCAGCTAATTTCCTCTGTCTCTACAGTGGCTCTCCGAACGGCTCACCAGTGGCCTTCTGGGGTCCTTGAAATACCCTTTGGGGTCCCTTGAAATGCCCCTGAAGGTGAGAGTAATCCCAGTTCTTGCTAATAGACCCCTTGGAACAGATTTGAGCAAAATGACATGTAGACATTGGTGTTTGCAAATATATACAAGTAGGTTCTATTTTAGAACACTTCAGTTGTAATGGAAAGCAGGTATATAGCTGGTTTAGTTATCATTATTGTCTTGGTTTAAGATAATTTAAGAGGGACACTCTGAGATTATTTACCTCCCCTTAGTTTAACCAATAAGGAGAAATGAATATGAGTAGATATAAGTGAAAAAATACAACCGTTTACTAAAAAACTGGAATAGCAATAGGCAAAAAAAAAGAGGTGGTTTTTTTTTTAAATATATAATAAGAGCAGCAGTATTAATAACAGAAGTATAAAAAGAGAAAGAGTGATTTATGTGCAAAATGCTCAATGTGGAGCCCGACCTGACCCCACAGCAGCTATACTACCCTATCCAGAAGAGACCCCTTCTCCCAGAAGGAGAGTCCCCTCCCACTGGCCTAGCAGTGATGTGAGGTGGTATAGAATAACTTCTGGGTCCCAGCCATGCCCCCTCCTGGCTACTGCAAAAGTTAACCATGTCCTGGCTGGACCAGGACACCCATCTGATGAATGTATCGAAACGTTTTTTCCTTTAGCAAAATTTTACAGTGGAGTCAATGTCAGAAAAAACATTTAGAGTTGCAGTATTTGGACAAAAATATAAGGGTAGGCAGAAGAGAGATTAGCCAAGATCTTTAAAATATGTGAAGGTGTGATCTCATTTCATATCACACAGAGAAGAAACTATGTGGAGTAGAGAGTCTTGAGTGTACCAGCTGGAGGAAGAGCCTAAATGAGCCCTATCACTTTATGGACAGCAAGGGCAATTATAAATGCAGTTCTTTAGAAATCCATGCCTTATTTGTTGTAGGGTTTTTTCATACTGGTTTGATTATTTTCAGTTTTTGCTAGGTAAGTGTGAAGTAGAAAAATGGCAAAGAAGACTTCAAGCAAATTAGGTAAAGCAACTAAAACCGGGGCGTAGTACTGAATTTCTCTCTAATAGTAGTTCCTAAGCTGTAAGTAATACATTTCTAGAAAGCTCCAGTCCTTTTACTTTTCCCACTTTTGAATCAATGTTTTTGATAATAGAGAAAGATAGTGGAGGCAGCAGAAAAAAGAATTAAATTAAATATGTGTACAATCTTTATAATTTTATAAAGATTTCAGCTTTTAACAATCTGTTAAAATTTTCAACATTTCTTTTTTCTGAGTGGAGTAAATGGACAGTTAGGATTCAGGACTACTTAACAGTACCTACAAGAAATTTAAATATGAATCTTCATTACATGCAGTATATTAATTTGCATATGCTAAATCGGCTTTCAAAATCTGGTGTTTGTGAAGACTTTTTAGGGGAATGATTATGTCAGATGTGCTTCAGTGAACTCTTCTAGTTTGCAGGCAGCAATTGGCAGTAGGTTGGTTCATCAGAGTAACATGACAGTTCTCGAAAGGTTCAGAGATAGTTTTATAATTATTGTTAACATGATTCTTGAAAGAAATGATGAGCATCTCATAAACCCAGATGGGAGTTTGTTACATTGTTGATAAATGTGGTTTACATTTTTAAATTGATAAACAGTGAAAAGCAGAGAAGATACAATAAGGCAGATGGTTGTTTATAAAGCACTTGTAAGTTGCTGCAATTCAAAGAGTGGTAATAATTGTTAAAAAGGAGACAAAAATTGGAATAGGGGGAGTGTTTCAATGAGTTCATCATGAGCTTTTTAAAAATAAAACCTTCAGCAGCTTTAGTTCAGTTAGAACCAGTCTTGCCATTCTGGGTTTACATGCAAAAGTTTAGACTCTCAGTTCTTAATAAATTTTTGAACCAGCCATTTTCATGTAGCTTAAATTAAAGCTACAGCTAATTTACCTGTATGTATCCATTTCTTTCTTTTTCCTTTTTTGTGGTTTGGGGAAAAACCAAAATTTATTGCACAGCAGAATAAAGTTGGATTATTATTGGACTTAATAATCGTTTCCATTTAAAAACAATGAGCACAGTAGCAAACTCCAAAATCACCAGAGATTTTGCAGCAAGGCAGTAAAATGGGAGCTAGCTAACTTATTTTCTGTTAAAGGAGTGGTGAGTAAAATGCTTTTTTGACAACTATGCGACTAGAATAAAGATACATTTAAGTAGTGCTTAGGCAGAACACCAATCAGTATGTGTGATGACTTGGTGCACCTTTCTCTTGTGAATGTTCGGGTCATGTTTCCATTAGTGATCTTAAATGTTTCCATGAAAAACAAAATATTTTCCTTCTTTTTCAACATGAGTTTTTTTAAAAACAGATATGTAGATTACTGCTTTCATCAAGCAGCTCTTTTAAAATACGTTTATTTTCAGTTGCAGAACTTGAGAAGAGTTTGTTCTCTTTCACAGTATTTTCAACTTTTGCATGATAAAGACTTCTATGCTTTCTGTGTTTTCAGCAAGATACCTATACATCTCATTTTTCTGGGAATATTTTTATTAAGGTTTAGCAGAATAGTGATACTGCCAATATAGCTGTATCAGTTGTGTCAGTCCTTAACAGAAATAATTTGTTAAGTTGCAAAGTTATATCAGGCTGATCAGCTAAAAATATGCGGACTGCCTTTAAGCAGGGACATCCTAACCGTGGTCCTAACAGCTATCTGCATACTCTAGTGGTGGAGCTTCCTGATCTAAAGGAGACCCTAGATGAAAGTTACTCCTATGAAGTGCAAGAGCTAACCATGGTAGATGGAGCTAGGCTCATGCTATGACTGTGAAGCTGACTTCTAGGGGAGAAAATGTGCTGGTTTTCAAGTTTTGTAAGGTAATCATATGTAATGATTCACTTAAGTTTTGTGAAGTTTGTATGAAAACTTCAGAAGGAGCACCACAAATCTTGGGCAACTATTATCTGATTCTTTGGGAAGGGTGCTGGATGTCAAGACTGTTGCAGTCAGAATGTGACATAGACTGAGAGAAGATAGAACAATTACTTTATTCTCTTGCTCCATAGTTAAATCTAAAAGAATTAACTGCTCTAGGCAATGTTGGCCTACTTTTATACCTGTTCAGGATAATATTTAAACTCTAGAAAAAGTTTGGAAGCTCTTCATGTGCAGCTGTCTTCTTTCCATTTTTGGTACCAAACAGCTGTGCTTTCTTCATGCTGTCAGGTTTTGACCTTAGCCTTAATTATGGGAAAAGGAGTTTCAAACTCCTACTCTGAGTGAAGTAAACATTTAAGAAGGCCTTACAACTGGATGTCTCAATACCTATCTCTAAAACTCTACAGGGAATTGGTAGGTTTGATCAGGACTGGTGTTCTTACCCAGCTTTCGGTATGTGTCCTTTAGGATAGTAGTTTCTAACCTGAGGGTAAGTACACCAGAGAAAGCAACTAGGAAAGCAAACCTGCCACTACTTAGCAATCCAAGTCTTTACTAGAAAAACGTGTAAAGGTCTGCACTCTTTAGGTTCAAAAATACAGGTCTTTAAGAAACCAGAATAAGCTCATCCTTCAGTAAGAGCTTGTTTCGTTTAAAGTGTATCCACTTTAAATAGCAAAGCCATGCTTATTTTAGGTGCTGTTGGTATGGATCCTGCCACCTATTCCCAAGTTTCTCTGTTATTCAAGTTCAATGGGACAAACCTGGTTATGTGTACAGACTGGGGAACAAGAGGCTGGGAAGCAGTGCTGTGGAAAGGGACTTGGGGTTTTTTGTTAATGCCAAGCTGAATATCAGTGAACGATGTGCCCTGGTAGCCGGGAGCATCAGGACCAGCACTGCCAGCCAGTCAGGGGAGGGGATTGTCCTGCTCTGCTCTGCTCTGCCCTGGGGTGGTCTCACCTTGAGTATTGTGTGCAGTTTTGGGCACGATAATATAAAAAAGACATTAAGCTATTAGCAATCCAAAGGAGGGCCATGAGGATGGTGAAGGATCCGGAGGGGAAGCCTTACGAGAGGTGGCTGAGGTCACTTGGTTTGTTTGGCCTGGAGGAGACTGAGGGAAGACCTCGTCATGTCCTCAACATCCTGGCAGGCGGAAATGGAGGGGCAAGAACTGATCTCTTTGTTCTTGTGTACCAATGACAGGACACAAGGAAACAACATGAAGCTGAGTTGAGGAAGGTTCAGGTTAAATATAAGGAAAAATTTCTTCACCCGGAGGTGATTGGACAATGCAACAGGCTCCCCAGGGAAGTGGTCACAGCACCAAGGCTGTCTGAGCTCAAGAAGCATTTGGACAACACTCTTGGGTACATGGTGTTGTTCTTTGGGCTGTCCAGTGCAGGGCCAGGAGTTGGACTCAATGATCCTCATGGATCCCTTCCAACTCAGCTTATTCTGTGATTCTATGAAGGTTTCCGTTTCAAAGTGCATATTGCCTTCCACCAACCTATTTTTCAAGACATGTATTGTGATGCACTTGGAAAGGTATTATCTGACAGTATGTATACTGCTACTCAATTCTATTGTGTTTAGCAAAAGTGCGCCTTAAGAGGGTTGTGTGCCTTGGAACCAGTTTGTAGTAGTAGAAGAGGAAACAGCTTGTTTGATAACATGAGCTTATACTCACAGTTGTCAGCCAGGAGCAGGGCTCTTGTTTGTCCTGAATGTTGATCTGCTATTCAGTTTACAATGTCACATCTCTTCTTTCTGAAACATTTTGGGAATATCAGGGACCATTGGATGCTATTTTGCTAGGACTACATAAGGATTAAACATGAAGTAAAAGGTCTGATAAATTCTTGCAGGTATCAGCATAGTTCAGTGCTCTTGGTCACAGTGGTCTAGTATGCAAAAAATACTTCCAGATGTATATGGTTGTAGGTAAATAAAATTCAAATAATTTTCTCAGCAGATAAGTTGAATTCAGCTTCTGGAAGTTATCAAGGTGCATACTGAGTTGCAAGTACATGACTTCAAGTTTTATCAGTTCTCTATCAGTAAGCTAAAACTGCAAATTAATGAAGTACCTCATGAATATTTCTTTCTGGAACATATCTTCCTTTATACAGATACTGTATGATTGGGTAATTTCAAAGTAAATCTGTAAGATGATATTCACTTATCTTTCTGTAAGACAAATCTGATGTCAGTTCACAGTCTGCCTAAAAATTAAAATATATTTTTTCTTTTCTTCAGCTGTCTTCTAGGAAGTTATACTCCTTGGCAGCTTCTGTAAATGATAATAACAAGTGTTTTTTATAAATACATTAATTAAAAAAGGACCAAGGAAAACCTCCATTCTTTATTGAATACCGGGGGGAGGGGGTGTGAAAATAATCACCAAAGATGAGGAATAGGCTGGTGTACTTCACCCCTTAGTCTCAGTCTTCAACAGTAAAACTGACTGTCTTCAGGACAACTGGCCTCCTGAGCTGGTAGACAGGGATGGGGAGCAGAGTAAATGCCCTGTAGTCCAGGAGGAGGTAGGTTGTGACCGACTGTGCGACTTTGATGTTCACAAGTCTGTGGGAGGGTGCTGAAGCCTAAAGGTTTTTAGCATCAGCAGAAGTCCTGTGGGGAGCTTCTGAAGGAGCCGGGGTTGTTTAGCCTGGAGAAAGGGGGATCTTTTCAGCTAAAATTAAGTAAATCCTGTTTATTTTGACCCACTAGTGTTCTGGAGCACAGTGGCAAAATGGTGAAGACATCTTG
This sequence comes from Falcunculus frontatus, assembly GCA_013398115.1. Classification (NCBI taxonomy): domain Eukaryota; kingdom Metazoa; phylum Chordata; class Aves; order Passeriformes; genus Falcunculus; species Falcunculus frontatus. The sequence continues at coordinate 229,571 of VZRV01002551.1, read as the reverse complement.
CTATCGAAAGAAGGTGTTATTTAGAGTTCTACTCTGGATTTACATAAAATTAACCCTTCAGTCCATCTGTGAATATTCATCTGGTTGTTTCTGCTGAGCAATGAAAGGTGGCAGAATTAGATGATGCTTGACACATCACTGACTTTCTTGTCTGTGACTACAAAAGCTGGTGTGCTTTAACTATGTTAGTCGGATATGTCATTTGGTTTTGGCATGGATTTTTAACCTTTTGAAACCAGAGTACTGCCTCACCACCTGAACAATGTTTTTTTCCATAATAGTTGGAATAATCAAAACTGCTCTTTCTTCCAGATCCCTTTTCATAACTCATCTCTACTATGAAATTTAGAGAGAAGATAGCTGTAGCTATATAGATAGGATTGGAATATTAAAATGTATTTATAATATTCATTTAAACTTGTTCCACTGTTAAACTTTTGAGCTTTTTTTAGTTTCCGTCTTTCTTTTGCAAACTTTTCGTCGTTGTGGTTCTTGTCTCAGCTTGGGACAGGGGTCTTGCTTTCTGCTGATGTTTAATTGCTTGTAGCTCAAGGTGCTTGATTGAATCCTCTGCTTAATACTGATACATATATATGTATATGTATGTATATTTTAAAAAATTAGAGAATTTCCATAAGATGCACTTTGTAATTAAGCCAGTTCTAAAGCCAAATAGTTGTCAAGTGATTTCTAAAATTAGAGATGCTTCTCTTAAAGAGCGAAAAAAAAAGGAAAACAAAAAATAAACCAACAGGTGTCAGCAAAGACCGTGTAACAAAACATTGGGTCAAATCACATCAACAGTATATGCTGCATTCATGACAAATCCCTGTTGTCTTTCATTTAATTCTCTCAAAAGATCTTGAGATCCTAGTTGTGATCAGTCAGCTCAGAATCCAGAGTATCACAACTTTGTATTAAGGTTGAATTGAATTGCTTTCAGTAGAAAACACAAGAAATCACATAGAGATAATGTCATTTCCATCTTAATGAATTGTTCTCCCACACTGTAATCCAAGTGAGGTCTTTGTGGATTTTTAAAATGCCATTGATTTTGCTTCTCTCTGGTTTTTTTTTCTTTTTTTAGCTTGCTGAACTGAAGCTTTAGAAAGTCCATTCAGCTTTTAGGATTTTTTGTTCTAGAATGATGATGGTGAGGGGGTTTTTTTGTTTGTTTGTTTGTCACAGTCCTTAGGTAAGTCTGTATCCAAGAGCAGTGTGTCAGAAAGTTCGTTGCATCTCTCATTAGTACGTATTGGCAGGTTTGTCACCTGAGGGTCAACAGAAAGCTCATTCAGCCAAGGCTGTGGCAGCCACAGTAGCAGACCTCGGGTCAGTCCCACCACTTGAGATTTGCTGCAGGGCTGTCAGTTGGAATTCACTCCGCATTTGTTTCACTGAACGTTATTGCTCTTACATTGCAATGAGGAAAACATTGTGGGTCAACTACTGTATGTTATAAGGATTATTTCCCTCTTGTGCTTATTTTCACTTTTTGCATTGAAGTGCCTATTACCCATGAGGAGACAAATCTTATAAAATAACAAAATCCATTACTCATAATGACATTGCTTCTAGTGTTTTATACTTGTTTATTTTTAACGTAAGTTACAAAACCTCCAACCTGTGTACTCTGCCTTGAAGTTCTTAGAAAATACTAGGAGTGCTGATCTCTCATGCTAGAGATCTCTCATGCTAAATAGAAATTATTTGTGAAAATAGTATCCTTTTTATGCCCATGGAAGGTCCATTTTTGAGAAACTTAGATTCAAGAGATTGTAACTTGTTATGTCAGGTCTGAATTAATAGTTAAAATAATTTCAGAGGTCTGAGGAACTGACAGTGAATCTCTTGGTGTAGTGTAAGAAGTTAAGTCAAAGTCACAACTTTACAAAAGGTCACAACTTTACAAAAAAAAAAGAATGCAAAGGCAAATGAGGCTGATTTTGGTATGTCTATGTGGATTTCTCAGGTGAACTGGTAATGTTCAACTGTTACACATTTAAGTGCAGTTCTGTCACAGGATGGGAGTTGACAGATAAACCTAAGGTCACATTAGTTTTTGCATCTCTAAAGAAAAGAAAATAAACACTTGCGTTTTTCTTCAAGTGTAAGAAGTTATGTCTGAGTGACTTACTGTAGAGGGTAGAGATGGTCAGACTTTGGTGATTTCTAAACCAAAAATATCACTAATTTTAATTATATTTTTTCCCCTTTTTTCTGTGATGTGTGTTCATGTAGGAGATTAAACTGAGGTTAAAATATAGTTAACTGAGAATGTTACTGGAGGAATAATAAACTACTAATGATACTAATAATGTATTAACTCTTTTTATGATATGACTTAGGAAAATCCAGGAAGTCAGTCAAGAAGGAAAATGCCATTGCAGCTGTGTTTTATTAGCTAAAGTCTACTTAATTTTAAATATACTAGCTCTATTATTCTGAAAAATCTGGCCTCTCATAAAAACATGCAATGGAAATTATTGCCACTAGATTCTCTTACTCTCTTCACTCCCATTTACTTTGAGAACTGTCTTTAAAAAAATTAATGAAAAGTGATCTGACAGAGTGTTTAATGAGTGTTTTTTCACAAGCTGGCATCTTTGGAGGCAGAAGCCCCTATCCACTGAGTAAGTGTGTTGTTGCCAACACATCTCAATCATGATGGGAAGTAGCCATTCTTAACTTTGAGGGAGTAGTTCTGTCTCCATTCATATTTAATCCTTGGAGCAGTGAAAAGTGGTAACAAGAGTAGCAATGGTGATGATGGCTTTCTGTTTGTGTTTTGAATATCTGTAAATGAGGAATATGATGTGGTAAATCTCAGATCCATCCAGCTGGATCTGGTCCACCAGAAGAATATATTTAATCCATAGTTTTGTCCATTTCTTTTTTTCCCTCAAAATCTGCTACAGGTGTTTAGGAGTAGGCAATGGTGTGGACAGCTTGTGCTCCCTCATCGTTTCTCCAAGGTCTTATAATCTGTCCTCTGTCATGGGAGTGGTTGTAATGTCAACTGATCTCATGCGCCTTATCCTTTGTCGTGTCACATGTGCTTTATTCTTTATCATGTGTTAACCATACACCAGCCATTTGACAGGGTTGTTGGCATTTTGGTCATGAGGGATGCACTTATGGGGAAAGAGGGGGACATGTGGCATTTGATTGTCTTCAAAGAGTCTTTGTGGTTTGTGCTAGCCTAAGGGTTCCTCACATCTGTCATGAATCCGTGACTGTTGATTGCATGGTAATGATTTCCGGTGACACCTGATAGATGCCAGGTTAGAAGTGAAAGGCTACAAATGACACAGGGTTATGCCAATTTTTTAGTATGTGTTTAGCTGAGAATTCACTTGAGAAAACATTTTGCAAGTTTGAGTAATTTACTTTGTCTTTTTTCTTGTTTTCCCTCTGCAGCAGGCTTGTTGTTCTATTTGTATATGTAATCTTCAGGTGGGTAGCCATGATTGGTTTTGAAAGTAGGAGCACATTTGGAGGGGAAAGAAGAGAATTCAGAGGACTTGGGTTGTAAAGCACAGCATGGGAGGGTAACTTTACGGGCAAGGCTTGGTGCGCTTCACTGAGTCGCAGCATGGGTTTTGGTGTGGTGTGTACTGAAGCAGCTCCTCAGGATTAGGATGTAGGTATTATTAATCAAGTCATTGAGTTGTGATCTGTTGTCTGTATACCTGGCAATCTCTGTTATGGAAAAGTTCACTAGTGGTTCAGCTGCAATTCTGCTCTTCCTCATGTATGCCATGCTGGTTTTTTGATGTTTTTTAGAATGTGGTACAAGGTTTTTTGTAGTGTCTCACAGACTTAAAATGGAGGGCTTACTACTTTAAACTGAGTTATTTTGGAATTGCCTCCTTGCTTTGTGGGAATTCTTTTTTCAGCACTCTTTTCCAGACTTTGTTTAAAGACCTCCAATACTTAGTGCATTGAAGTGTCTCTTTGGTATTTGTCTCCACTTATAATTGTATTTAGACTTCAGTACCTTCATGGTCTCTGTAACTTTAAACGTGTTGGTGTCACTGGCTCTTGGTCTTTAATTTCTATTTTCACATAGATCTATGCAGGTATTGATCTTCTGATATTGTTGCTTCAGGATGCTGTATTCCAAAGATTTCACAAATTAGGCTGCTAGCAGAATTTTTCAATGATTTTTGGTAATTGAGAACAGTCCATAAGAAAGTCATCTATATGAACAATACAGTCTTAAAAGAACACGTGTTGTAGGACCTTACCAATTAACGTGTACTACACTTGTGTATACCAGAACTAGGTTTCCACCTGGAGTTTCAGTTTTGCTCTGCAGACTGTATGCGGCATTTTAGTCTTGCTCTCATGGTGCCAAATATTTAGCAATGCAAGGGTAAAACAGAGGTCTGTCGTAAGATAATGGGCTTCTCTCTGTTCTTTTTGCTGTCTGTCCAAGTCGTTAAATTCAATTGCTCTGTGATTAAAATAAAATGTTTTCTGGATCCATATGAAGGATCACTGGTCACTACATAGCTCTATCCCCCAATTATTCATTAGGCTATTGTACTTTGCAGATTACATATTTGAGACCACTAGCACTTTGAAAAGGTACTTCTAGAAGTATTCTCTGTTATATCCAACGTAAATCAAGACTGACTTATTTTAAGCTCCTCAGAAGGGCAGTGCTGAGCACTGAAGTTTGGTTCCACTCCTGAACCATGTGTATTAAGGTTCTCAACCTTGTCCACCATGGATAAAGGAAAGCTAAAACAAAGAAATGGTAGCAGAGATTAGATACTTGTGCTTTTAAATATACCCAGGATAATTTATTTGGTTTTACTGCTCAGGATGTGTTCTACTCAACTGTGGTTCCTGCTCTCATCAGCTTGCCTTCATTATGGGAATTATTTTAGTGCGACAAAATTAAAATAGCTGTGATTTCATTTAGGGCAGAAGTTTCCCAGGCTTAGGGAAAGCAGAACATGGGCTCCTCTGCTCAATGAGAGCAATTTAAAGTATAAGCAGTGTAGTTTTCTTCCAGAGAAGACCGCTTTGTTCTGGGAAGAAAGTCTCCTCTATCACACAGTTTGAATGCAACCTTTTTTTGGATGGTTGAAGTGTTAGGTTTCCATGGCTGGAAAGGATTTCTTTCTTGCTACCAGAATAGGTCATGGGAGGCATGGAATTTTTTGGGATTTGTGTTTTGTTTTTTTTCTTCCTCCAGTTCTTGCAAGAGTCAATAAGAACACCTTGATAATTCTAAGTTCAAATACTTGTCTTATTTAGGATGTGTTTTCCTGATAGACAGTACTTGGAAGTGAATGAAATGCAGGAATACTCTAACATGAGGTGGAAGTTTCCCGTATCTCATACAAGAATTACAGAACTGCCAGTTTCTTCTCCATTTATCAGGCAGTTAATTTCATGCATTGTGGGCAGGTCTTACTATTGATTCTTTTTCCTTTACCATCTTGGACACAACTATGCCTGATCTCCAGCCACCTTACTACCTTGAATTACAATGCAGTATACTGCTTAGAGTGATGGCATACCTTAACCAGTTTCAAGAGCCTTAGAAAAAGTGCAAATATCCCAGGTTTGTATGACTAGCATGAGTAGGGCTCTCTAGTAACTGTTACAGTTTGCACTGAGAACGTCTGGATCTGAACAATTTGTTGCTTGATAGTTCAGATGATTTATTGGTGTGGGACTGAATTGGTCAGCCTCTGTCACTATATACCTGCAGCGATGAGCAACTGTGTGGCTGATAATTGGTCCAGGAGAGTTTGTAGAGTGTAACCAGAACCACCTTTTCATGCAAGAAGTCACACGACACTTCACGACATTCTACAATAGTTTCTCCAATAGTTTTCAGATCTTAAATATAGAACACCAGCATGCACAAGCTAATATTGCTACTTAGAGAAGTTGTGTCTGTATAAATGGTACAGATTTGAAATAGTAAGTCTAACTAGTTCTATATAAACAATATCACAGTTTCCTTTTCTTTTTGCTACCTATAGGAAAGATATTTTTATAATTAATTTTCTTAAATTACTCGTCAGCCATAAAATCAAAAGAAGTCATTAAAAGCATAAAAATGCAAAAGTAGTGTTGGGTGTGTAGCATTTTCAGTACTTGCAGCCATATTCTTAGGACAGAATTTTGCTAGCTTTTCCTAGGCAGGACAGGATTTTGTCAGGTTTTCCAGACACATCTGTGGTAAGTGCAGGAAATCTGGCCATTACTGATGTTTCCAAATCTGGAAAATTTTGGACTTAGATGTCACTTCAAGAAATCTTGTGTATCACTTTCCATCATTTAAAACTGATAGTGTACTGTGCTAGGATATCCCTAAACATGTTGATCTACTGCAAAAAAACCCTCAACCACTTCTGTGGCTACATACATATGTGTATATATACATATATATGTACGCACTGGGGCAGTTTTAGGGGGTTTTTTTTGAGGGTTGTTTTTTATGGCATTTTTTCCTGAGAGCTCTCTGGGCAGTGCAGGCCATCCAGGTGCTGAGCTGAGGATGATAATCTTAGATTTTGCATGTGAGCCTCCAACCTACTGTATCTTTCTTTATGTTTGCATTTATTGAAAGCATTCATTAGGTTAAGTCTTTGCCACACCAGAGTGCTCTACTGATTCAAGACTCGCATTTTTACAGCTGTATTGCTATTTATTATTTTAGAGTAGTGCATAAAGAGTTAGTTAGAATGAGATCCCCATTGAGACGGGCTGTGGACAAAATGGTGTATTTCTGCTCTGAAGACACACAGTCTAAATAAATGAGAAAGAATAGAAGAAATAGATACAAACAGCTGCAAAAAGGGTAGACTTCTGCAAGTGGTGTCTAAAATGTATTTTCTGCATAGTAATTTTTTTCTCTTCAAGTGTTCTTTTAGTGATTTTGACAGTGAGTAGATGCCTGAATTGAGAGTTAAAAACAAAATTTCTATGTTGTAGGCCATATTATCATTATACTCACTTTAATGTCTGTACAACATTAGCATTTGAGACCTCAGGAACTTAAGTGTTTTACTTGTTGGTGTTACACTGCAGTCAATTTTGGTGAACCATAAAAAGTTTGCCCCTCAAGGTAAAATTACACTGTATGCATGTTCCTGGCATACTGCTTTGGGGATAAACATGACTTAAATCACGTCATCGCTTGCAGCTGAATTCCTTCTCCAAATGCAGTTTCTGTGTAGATAATAATGTTTAGAAAGACTGATTTTCTTTACACCGTAAAGTTTTTGAACATAATTCTCTCAATAAATGTATTTGATCAGGATCGCAAAGAATTCTTGTAATGCTAATAAAGATTTGGGGTTTTAGTGAAAGGAAGGGAGGGGCATATACCAACGTTTTCAGTTAGCTTTCATTGTCACCTCCAGTTTGTTCATATGTGTTCCAAACATTTGCATATTGTGTTTCCTCACATGTACATAATAAAAACGTTTGGACTTCATTGAAACTTTTTTTGTAATTGTGCATTTGGAAAATTAAATTTGAAGTTTAGGATAGCCTGGCTCTTACTTGCTTGGATCATAGTGTGTTGTTAAGATGCCATCACTTGAGACCTTTGTTACAGTGATGTTTCTGTTGGGGCTTAAAATACTGTGGCTTCAGATGGGTGTAATTGTGGCCTTGAGGGCTTGGTCTAAAGAATACTGTCTGGGTTTGTACCCAGATATTCTTGGATTAATATTCTGAGACTTCGATCTTGTCCTGTCTGGAATTTAAATACGGTTCCCTGAGCTTTAAAGAGAAGGCAGGCATGATTTCAGTCTCTTAATGAGTCCTTTTTTTTTTACCTCTTTAAGTTGCTGCTTTTTTTTTTTTTCAAACTCTTGTAGCCATTCAAATCCAGGCAGTAGCTTCCAAACCATTTTTACAGGCTCAAATGGACAAAGAGCCAGTTTGTTCCTCAGTTTAATTCCCAAGTTAATAATAGTTAGAAAGTTTTTACATCTTCATCTCCATTTTTCTTAGAATATGTAAGGGCAGAAAAAAAAATTCCCCAGATATTAGGCAAGACTTTGAAATGTGAGCAACTTCGTTGCATTTGAGATGGTAAGTCTTTTGTTGCAACTAGGTTGGTTTTTGTAGGTTTTGTTTGGTTTTTTATTTTGTGTTTTCTGGTGGGTTTTGTTTTGGTTTTTTGTTTTGGAGGTTTTTTGTTGGTTTTGTTTGGGGTTTTTTTGTTTGTGGGGGGTTTTTTGGTGTTTTGTCTGGTTTTTGGGGTTTCTTTTCTTTCTTCTTTTGATTGCTTTCGGAAATAATCAGGTCTGAAATTTCAGTTTTATTCCTACATGGAGAAAAGAGATATAAACTCCCCCGTAGTGTGGAATCTGTATGGGGATGTCTTCTATTTAGGAACCTTTGACCCATACCTTTCCTGTTCAGTGAGCACAAATGGCAAGGTAACTGAGCTGAGGCTGGCTACAGATCTGCTCTCCATGTAAATCATGAAGTGAACCTGGAGGGGAGAGAATTCCTGAAATCTGCTAGTAGAAAAAGTGCTGTAAAAGTATTTCTTTACAAAGAGAGCCTTTCTTCTACCCCTGAGTATATATTAATTGGTTATAAACCTTGGTTTTGAGGTTATTGTTCACCTAATTATTCACACAGCAGTGCAGAATGGATTCACAGGTACAGTTACCATTCCATTGTACTGGCAAGAAGTCTTTTCTTTGTAACAGAGAGAATTTTTTGTCTGAAGCTCCAAGTTCTATAATTAGTTATATAGTAAAGGATTCAGAAAAGTGGCAAAACGTATACAAGTGCTTAGAAGTTTAACCAATTAGCCTTTAAGTTGTTTGCCTGCATATGTCATTATTTTAAGTGTTTTAGTATCTGGTGGCAGTTATATTTTTTTTCTTTTCTTCCAGATCATTACTAAATACATTTATGAACTACTGCAGAAGGAATGCCACTTGAAGAAAGTGACTCTTCCAGTGAGTATAATTTATTTTTCCAAAGGCATTGTTTTTTTGAATCTGTGCCCAGCATAGCCTGTGCTCCCATATTCAGATAAAGACGAGGTGTGCCAGGGCTCTGTGCAGGGCATTGTGTTGAGACACTGCCTTTGAATTTTGCATGTGTATGCATCTGGAGGTGTGGTTCTACCTCACTTCTCATGTGTTTGATTTCTCCAACTGAGCCTTCCTTACGTTACCATATACCAGAATTTTCAAAATGTGGTGCTCTTAAAAGGAGAGCCATAAGCTTTCTGAAGAGTATTTGTGGATATTTGGAGGCGTCTACATCTGGATGTAGGGAACAGAAATGTCTTTGCAGGCAGAGGACTACACTCACATTGAGTATCAGTAAACTATTCCAAGTAATTTTTTAAAAAATTCTTTTTCAGTAATTTGTAATATTTATGTAACATAAAGTGGTTATGTTGCTTAGTGAAAATATTCTATCAACCCTTGGAAGAGATGAAGTTCTCCCCCACATATCAGAGTGTTTATAAATACATGTGATGTGATATGATGATGTTCAGGTATTTTTATATTCTATACTGGAGAGTGCAGGGGAGACTGGAGTGTGACAGCACTGTATAGGTTTCCCATCATTATGAAGGATTCCTATGCTCTTCGAAATCTTTTGAATTACTGTTGTTCTCAGCTGATCCTTCATATTCAGTCAAGGAAAACCTGTTTAGGCAAAGGAAGGAAAAGGTCTTTTGGTTTAATAGCTCCATAACATTTCACTGTTATCATTTCCATTCCCTGAGTGTTGCTTAGGGAATATTTTGATGACCCACCCAAACTATTTACAGTTTCCTAGAAGGGGTTTTTTGGTGTCTCCGGGTCATGGCAGAAGGAGCTGAGCTACGAGGTTCACAGAGAAGTCAAAGGGCGAGTAACAGCTCTCCTCCATACTTGCAGCCTGGTGGTTGCACCAATGCCTGGAGAACCGGGACTGAGAAAGCATTTCCTCACTTCAGATTTTTCAGTGTACACAGACATAGGATCAGGTTCATCATGACGGTCTGACTGGTGCAGTGCTAGCTGTGATTTCCAGCTTCTTTGCTTATTTTCTTTGTTGGTGAAGTTTTGGTCCAAGAAGTGCTCCCAAACAGATAATGTATCAAAAGACTTCTCAAGCCATGCCACACTTTCTGTCTGTGAAACCATGAAGCTGTCATTTATAAACTTCGAAGTGCCCAAATTTTAAGGCTATAGGACTTTCTTTAAAGGAATATAAGGAATATGCATATAAGTAATGCAGTGCTAAGGCTGATCAATTAGCTCCAAAACATGAAAATGAAGAAACTTGAGATAAATATTACAACACCTCTGTCACCTATGTCACACATGTGGTGATTCATCTGCCTGGCTTTAAGGTTTGGATTTCTTGACTTGGAAGAGGAATGGCCCTGGCTAACTGCCACTTTTGGATTAATCTCTGTTTACTTGTATTTAGAAATTGTGTAGTGAGCATGAGTACAGTTGTTCAGTAGTACATGTAATTTGTTCTCAAATGTATTGATTACAACTTCCGTGAAATGTCATAACTTAATTGCAATTTGGAGCAAAGTAAGAACTCACAAAATACGCAGATTTCTAATTGTGAGCATTGTGGAAAAATTCACACGTGGTATGAGCGCCGTTCTTCAGGAGTGGCTGTTACGTGTAGCGAGCCCCACAGTCAAAAATAGGTTATGAAGGCACATACAAAAATGAAAAATTGAAACTATGTATGTAGAAGCTGAAAAATTAAAGCTGTGTGAACGCTAGGTTTAAATCACCACTTACAGACTCCCAAGTAACAACACAAAACCCTCTGGTTTAAACTCGTAAAGGAGACTAATAAAAGTAATAAGACAGCTTTTAGGATGAGAATAGAAGAGAGTATAAATGTTGGCAAGTTACATATAAAATCACAGTAAGATCACAAAAACCGAATTTGAGGAGCTTGTTAGAGTTGTAAAGGCTAATAATAAAAGAGAGCTGATAAGGCCAATAGATGAACTGCAGTTAAAATGAACGCCCAAGTCAAATAAGAAAAACTAATATCGTTATTTCCAATATTAATTGTCCAGTTTCCACACGCTTAACTTTTCTTTTCTAAACAGGATATAATTCTGAGCAACTGTCTGAAATTTGTCATATCAATAGAGGAGACCTTAGTAGAAGTTAATATATTGTACAGTAAATGAATTCCAGGATGAGATTTTTTTTAAACCTAGGGTTCTATAAGAAGTCAAACAGGAAGCTGCAGAACAACCAATTTGTATTTAACTTACTGCTGAAATCAGATAATAATAATAATAATAATAATAATAATAATAATAATAACAACAACAACAATAACAATAACAACAACAGTAATAATAATAATAATAATAATAATAATAATATATTGGGAGAAATTAGTGCAGGTTTCTTTTTAAAAAAAACCTACCAGAATTCATTGCAGGAGTCAGAGATCACATGAAGAAGAAAAATCTTGTCAGTAAAAGAGTACATGTATTTTCAACGAACTGTCAACAAACTTAACAGATGCTTCTGAGAAGGAAGTCCCCTTAAGAATTAATTGGTTAAAAGAGGAGAAAGATGTTCATATTTTACATGTGAAATAATCTCATATCAGTGGAATGCTATTAAGGCCTGAGATAGTTGTAAACAAAAGGAAAAAAAGGAATTAATACAGGCTAACAAACTTTGCTGGGTTTTTTTCTAAGATTATTTGGGAGAGTTAAACCTGAAGTTGATTATGATGAGTTGGGAAATTATTTCTTCATTCTGAATAACTGGATGATTAAATGACAGGAGATTAAATTCTGGTAAATATGAAATTATGGAGAAGATAACTCACTCTGTAAACACAACAGTGGCCTCTAAAAGAGCTATTACAACTCAGGAAAGAGCTTGGAGTGATTGTGAGTAGTTCTCTGAGAACATCAGTGAGTGCTCAATGGCAGTCAAAAACCCTCAAAGCAAATAGGATGTTAGGAATTATGAGGTATCGAGAACAAAACAGAAAAACATCGTCATTCCACTCATTATGTGGGCCCTCATGTTAAACACTGCATGAAGTCTGGACACCATATCAAAAAGGATATGAAGAATTAAAAAAAAAATACAGAGGAGGGATGCGAGGATGATCACAGGCATGAAATGCTTTTCAGACAAAGAAAGATTAAACAAAGATTCTTCAGCTTGGAAAATAGATGACTGAGGAAGGAATATGACAAATCTATAAAATCATGAAAGGTGAAGAGAAGATGAATAGGGAATGGGTTTTTGCTTTTTTCATAATAGAGAACCTAAGGGGCATCAAGTTTAAATTATCAGGCAGGAGATCTCTGCTGAAAGAGACAGTATTATTTCATATATGTCCCAATTATATTGTGGAACTCATTGCCACCGGGTACTATCAAGGAGAGAGGTATAAATGCATTCGGAAAAACCATTTGACAATATTAAGGTGGGATAGGTGCCTTGAACTATTGTACATGCTTGCCCAGTTATATAAACTCTGGCTTGCAAGGTTCTAAAGTTACTGGCTGTCAAAACCAGGCAAGAATCATTCTATAACCACTCTGTTTTGTTACTATTCCCGTATGCAATCTGCCAGTTGCCAGAAGCAGGACCCTGGACCTTCATCTGACCAAGATGACTCTTTTTTTAATATATATATATATATATATACGTATGTGTGTGTGTATATGTAAAACATTTTTATATGAATATTTTAGAGATTAATACAAAAACGTTTTTTCTTTTAGCCTTGTCACAGATGATCAGAAAGTTGGCGTATTGGCTTTCCTTTTTCGGTCAGCTGATAATGAAGTTGACAGTCCAGTGATTTTTGAATGTTTGATATGTGTTTCAGGACTGTGTTAGGTGGAGTGTGCTTTTGTTCAACATGATTTTAGTAGGGGAATGGAAATGCTGTGCTTCAAAGGTTTAGCATGATGGCATTTCATGTTCTCTTACCTTCCTTAATTTCAACCTTGTGTGTAAACTCCAACTTGCTGTCTTTGTTTTGCTTTCTTAGGTGGCAGCTTCAGTTTTGGGTACAAAAATTCATTAATTAGTTTTCAGATATGGAAATAAGACCAGTTGGCGCATCAGGAGAGCTTGCCCATTAATTTATTATGCCGGGATCTTTGACTAAACAATTCTGAACATTTTTTCCTACACAGGGAGGCTAGGATCCATGTTGCATTGTTGTTACATATTACCTGTAATTACATGTTTGCAATTACATATTGTAAAGCATTGTACTTCTAAGAATGTTCAACTTACACTACTGGACTTGAAAACTTTGATGTCAGAGAGAGGCCATCCGGTTACCACTTTTAAAGTTTCATTTTGTGCTCCATTGAAGGTTATGTTAGGGATAAAAAGAAGACTGCAGTTTTTTTAGCCAGATGAAGTATTTGTATTTCCCTAGTTTTAGTGGCATAATCAGTGATTGATCCTTGCTCTTCTTTAGCTGTTGAGGACAAATAGAATGTGCTTCTGAATTAACTGCATCTTTAACGACTTCTGGGGAAGCTTGAGATGGAAGTTTAAATAATTAGTGACATGTTGTAGTGGTTTTAAGCCTCGCTGGAAATCAAGCACCATGCAGCCGCTTGCTCAACCCCCCTTTTACCTCTCCCAACGCCAGTGGAATGGGGAGGAGAATCAAAGTAAAACTTGTTAGCTGATATAAAAACAGTTTTATCTTATAACCTAAAGCAAAGTAAAATACAGTGATAATGGTAAATGATAATAATAAGACAAAGAACAAGTGATGTGCAATGCAATTGCTCACCACCCACTGAGAGATGCTGGACCCCCGATTCCTGAACCCAGATCGGCCATGTTTCTGGGTAACTCCCCCCAGTTTATATCCTGGTCGTGATGTTCTGGGGTGTGGAATATTCCTTTGGTCAGTTCAGGTCACCTGTCCCAGCCATGCTCCCTCCGAGTTTATTTTGTCTACCTTCTCACTGGTGGAGCATGAGACAAGGAGACGAAAGTCCTTGACTTTGGCTAAACACAACTTAGCAAAACCCTAAAATATCAGTGTGTTATCAACACCATTCTTGTTCTGAAGCCAAAACACAGCACTGTATCAGCTACTGAGAAGAAATTAACTCTATCCTGGCTGAAACGAGGACATGTTTAATTGGCAATGGCACTGAAATGCCTCATTTTGGAGAATCTTTTAAGTTATCAATGCTTTTCTCTTTCACTTCAATAAGTAAAAGTTCATCCAAGAACTATTTTTCTTTGAGAAACAATGGTCTGTTATCTCCACTGCATGTTCTTTCTGCCGGTTTTGTTACCTAAGTGAAGTTAAAACTTCTTCATAAAATTTATACTGATTTTAGATTTGCTAAGTTAGTTGTGGTAATAGTCAAATGTTGATTTGCTGCCTGTAATACTGATCAGCAGTTCTTACCTTTACATTTTTGATTGAAAAATTCTAAATCAGGGTTTTCAATATTGTGAAGACTGTAACCTAAGTGAGTTAGTGAGGTTTATGTTGAAACACATAAAAGAAGACTTTTCATCTTGGGAAGCAAATGAGTAGTTTTCTCTCTCCACCAGCTGCTTGCAGTTCTCACAATCTTTTCTGAGTCTTTTCCGTTTCAATTCCACTTGTTTGCCATGTTCTTTCCTCCAGTTATAGTTTATACGTATTTCACTTTGTAGGCTCGAGGCTCATAATTGTTGTCATGTTTCTTAACTGAAATAAAAAAAATACTTAGTAAGAAAAATAATAAGAAAAATACTAGTGGATTTTTTTTTCCCTTTTTACCATTCAAACTTAAAACTAAAAACCTCCAATACACCAAAAAAAAGACTCCTGGAGCCTAGTCAGGTGTCATACTTCTTCGGTTAGTAATGGCTAATTGTTGATGTGGTAGCATGGATGTCAATAAGATTAGATTTAAAGTGTAGTTTGATTTTATTCTGTGTATTGATAGCAGCTGTGCAAAATACTAACTAGTGTGCTGCTGAAATACTTTATAGACTGATACTACTGTATTAGGTGATAACTCAGTGGAGACAGAAGTCATATGGAAAAAGAAATTCACTGTTTGAAAACCTTAAGAATGTCGTAATATGTTTAGAGATCTCACCATAGTTGCCTACATTCATAAACTTTAAGGAATTATTGTGCATTTGGAAAAAAATCTAAGAAAAAGAAAACTAAACAGTAGTTTTAAACAGTGAGTTATCATTGTAATTTAGATAGGCTTGAGGTGCCTAGCTACAGATTACTGGAAGATTGTTCTCACCTGTAAACAACAACGTTGAATCAAATTGTTAAATTAAACATTTCAAAAATTTTAAAATGTTAAAAAACCATCTTCTTGTATTTATTCAATTTAGCTTTAAGTGGTCAGAAATCAATGTCCTTGATTCCAGAAGAACAAGTGGCTAATAAATGCATATTATTTTATTTGGCCTGTGTGTCCAGCATTAAATGGTATTCTACATTGATCTGTAGCCTGGATCTAATAAATTATTACTGTTTGAAGGTAAATTAGCTTGACAGAAAGTCTCCAAATGTGTTTAATTTTGGGGGAAGAATCAAAAGTAATTTTTTAATGATCTTGGTAGATATTTCTAGCTGTTTAAAATTAACTTCTTTGCAGAAGTGTGAGCTAGTTATATCTTCTAGTGCAAATGATTACTAAGTGCTAGTATTTCCAATATACTACACAAAATTTTAGTTTATAAGTGCTAAAACCTACAGCTGAGCTGCACATTAGTCTGAAATGCAAATTCACGATGGTTTTTTTCCTAATTATAGTGTTGTAAATATTCAGTTTATGGGTAGAAGTTAGTTACACCTTGCCAAGTACTGTCTGAGATTCAGTGTTGGCTGACTTTTTACCTAATCTGTTTTACTTTTTAAGGTGTCAGTACTGCTACTTCAGAAGCAGCAGCATAATCTGACTGTAGCCTCAGTCTTTTCAATAGAACATACTCTTTACCATATTTTCTATTTTTGCACAAAGTGTGAGAGAAAGTGAGTACATCTCCTGGTGCAAACTCTGAGGCACATGATATGTTACTTTATTTTGGAGCAGGGGAATAAGGTCTTCAGTGGCAAATATTGAAGAGAGACATGACCATTCTTTCACTTACAAATTTGTTTTGTTCAAGTAGCCTCATTGACTTCATTAAAAAAAAAAAAATTGGTAGGACTTACATTAAAAAAAAGTCTGAGGGTGCATGCAGATTTAATTTTTTCCTATGGTAAGGGTAGCTAAGAATACATACCCATTTATGAGGTAAAATTAACATAATCCAAATAGCCAATTCCTTCTTTCTTAACGTGGGGGTCATAACCTGATCTGTTTTTCTTCACTGTTGCAGAGCATGTTCCTAGCAGCTGGACAGGTAGGCCGTGGGGGTGGAGGGGTGTGGAGTACAGTAGGAGGGGGAGATTTGCCTGTTTTGTTCTTTCTTTTCTATGTAATCATATGGTAGAAAGAGAAGAACGAGTAGACATGCAGATTTGTTTTGCCCTTGTGGTATTTACACCAGGACAGCTCTTTGGTCCTGAGATAAGCTTGCTAAACCAAGTGTAAATACTTTAGTTTGTATTGAACAAAAAGTGCTGCTTTACTCTCTTAAAGACAAAATGTGGTATTAGGTTGCAATTTACTGAATATCAAAGCTAATTGTTGGTCTCTTCCTACACCAAAGTAGCTAAGCATTGACCCTGGCACAGGAGGACTCTTAATGAAGCTGTTATTTAGACCCAAATTGGATTTCTATATTTTGTTAGACCTATCTTATTAAATTTGTAACAGACAAATATACAGTACTGGTTCCTACATGGCTTCAGTATTTATGTTGAGGTGGCTGATTTGGAGCGTTCCAGGATTTTTTTTTTCGCATTATGTGAGAATTTTATTGTTGCTTCAGGCATATCAGAGGTGAGAAATTACTTGCTCCCTCCCACTCGCCACCTCTAATTGCTCGTTTATGGACTTTTCTCCTTTCCTGTAAATTTCTGTGAACACCTGATGTTCCAAAGCTTAAGACATCTTTTACCCCTTTTCTTAATTTTAAATGCCCCTTGGATGGCTCTTCTAAAATGTGGTATGTTTATATGTTTCAAAGTTACATTGCATATTTTACTTTATTTTTATTTAGTACTGGACACAAATGCATTGAAATGGTTGTTAAATGGTGAATGTTTTTATATAAATTTGGTAGATAACTTTAAAGCTACAGGTTTTCTTTCAAAAATTTATATTGATGCATTAAAATGTATGTTGTCTGTAATTGCAGGTTGATGCTACTGAAACTGAACCAAAGAGCTTTATCTTTATGAGTGAAGATGCATTAATAAATCCTGACAAGCTGTTGGTCCTAATTCATGGTAACGGTGTCGTCAGAGCTGGTCAGTGGGCTAGGAGACTTATAATTAATGAAGATCTGGACAGTGGGACGCAGATACCGTATATAAAGAGAGCTATCGAGGTAAATGAAGGTGCATGGATACAAGCTTGTGTGTGCTATGGATGTGCACCTCTGTGCCTGTGTATGAGGAGTGTGAACCTGTGATGTTCTAATTTTTTAATCAGTATTCTGTATTCTACTGTGTGATCATTTTATTTGTGATGGGAATACTTGTTTGGTTTTATTGGAACTTTTTTCTAGTGGAACCAAGTTCCCGTCTTCCAGTAAAAAAAAACTTAGTTGCGTGTCATGTTGTTGTGTTGGGACTGCCATGTAGTTTAATATGGCAGATAGTCTGACAAGAGCCATTAGCAGGTGATGAGATGCAGTAGAAGACACTACAGAAATTTGGTACAATTTGGATTATTTCCTTTCATATTTCATTAAATTTGTACGATTATTGCTCAACGACTGCTGTAGTCTAATGGTAACATGAGCTTTCGTGATAACAGTGATCTTTTTTACTAGGCTTGTACTGAATTTATTAGAGGCACAGTCTTTTTCAGATTTGCACTAAATACTGATTCATTCTGATTTACTTATCAGTATTTGACAGTAGAAGACATACGCATTTTGTTGACACTATTTTGTTACATCTATTTGAGAGGCAGTGGACGGTGTTATGTTTTTGTCAGTGGAACTTTGCAGGTGTAATTCATCATGTGCACCATGCTACCTAAATGAAACTTCCTGTAGTAAGCATTAGACAAGCCTTTTTAAGACTCATTATTTCTATTGTATTTGCCAAGTTAAGCTAATGTTCTACTCTAAATATCAGTGTTGCCACTGTTACTGTTTCATATTTTGATAGGTGATTCATTTTTCAGCTGTCTTTAAAGTATTCAGGATAAAAAATGGCACTTTTTTTTGTCAATAAAGCAAATAAAGAAAACATATAGAAACATTAGGCCATTAAGTTATTTTTGGTTTGTTTTACCCACTGTCGAAGCACCAGAGTACACTTCATGAGAAAAAGAAAACTACCCCCGTGAAAGTGAGGCTTATCTTTTTCTAACACTAAGTTTTTTATTCATTTTAAATCAAGATTCAGAGAGAGAACAAAAAGTACTTCAGGATTACTGAGTGCAGTTCAGGTGTATGGTGGGTCCAGTATGAGACATTTAGTGCAGGTTCCAAAACCTTTCCCAAGACACCCAAATGGCTGTAGGTACTTCAGTTTTTGTAGCAGTGCTTACCTGCTTGCACTTTTGTTCTTTCCTAGAGATACTGCTGTCTTAGGTAACATGAGAGACCAAGTATTTCAAACTGGGATATGAACCCTCATTTAACAGATAATTTTTAAGGGTGTATTTCTAGTAGAGGAGAGTTATATTTCTTTTTGCTGTTTTATTATTTTTATTTATTTTGTGCAATGATTTGTGGCAGCATGACAGAGATCAGGCCTCTCTTTTCTCATAACAATAATAATGGTTATTTTTTCATAATAATGGTTATTACACTTAAAACCAGATTATTTATCTCTGCATTTTGGATGCTTCTTAAAAAATGCAGGAAAAAAGTCCCAACTGTTGGATGAGAAAATACTTTCACAAAAATGTAATCATTAGATAACATTGGTATATCAAACTTTGTGTTCTTTGAGCTTTTTCTTAATATGGTTTTTAAATTTGTAGTTCTCTTTACTTAAGCAATTCTAGCTACTGTAAAACCCACTGTCCCTTTTTGTGCCTCTTAAAATTCTGGTAAATGTACTACGTTTTTAGGACACTTGTTATTTACAATGATATTTTTCATTCAAAATGAGGAATAGGTTTTATTCAATTGTGTTAAATCCAGTTATGTCATTAAATGTGTTGACTTTTTTTTTGTATCATGTAATCACTGTACTGGGAATTGGTTGTGCATCTGGTTAGGTAAGGTGATATTTTATGGAAGTTGGACCCCACTGAAAGTATTTAGAATCGTTAGGTTATGACTAAAAAGAGAATACATATAGGTACATGCTGGTACCGTGTCAGCTTCAGGCACAGATCATAAAAATCACATTTCTAAATGCAGGAAATTGTGGTAGACTGAGTGTAATGATAAAAATAATAGTAACTATTACATCCTTTTCTGGGTTTTCTGGTGTTCAGTCCTCTAGTTGATTTAGGCACTTCTGTCTCTTATGAAATGAAAATAACTAGCCTATGTGATAAATAGCCTGAAGGAAAATTGTGCTAACTCCTCATGCAACATTATTTGAAGTAAGGAATTGTTTTCTTAGATCTTTATGTGTTTCTTCTAAGGAGAGGTCTCATTTCTGAATGAAACCAGCAGACCTTATCAATGCATCAGTGCTGATGACGAGAGAACATAGATTTTTTTCCCTAATAGACTTATGTGAATTTGAAGTGGATTATGATACGTAGGATGTGAAAATTCCAGTGGTCTGTTGTGACTTTGCAATACATGCAGGCATTCAGGCAGCTTAAAACATTTGCTGAAGATCAAGTTTTAATTTAAAAACTAAAAATTAAAAATCGCAAAAGCAGCGCTTGAATGTCTTGTGTGCAGGAACTAATTCAGAAATGTCTGCTTTTCTTAAAAAAAACCCATATGAGCAAAAGACCACCCGCTAAGTAGGCCAAAACCCACAACTTTTTCTTGACTGCTTTTCTCTGTGCTTCTCTACTCAGTTCATTTCTTGGAAAAACTGAAAACAGGGATGCAACAGCTGGGTTTGTCAGTGAGCAGTGCATTGAGCAGGATGAAGTGATACTTAGAAACAGGAAGTTAAGGGAAGAGTTTTGAGGAAAAAAGAATTAAGAAACCCTACTTTTTGATCATATGTGGAACAAAAGAGCAATGTACAGGCTTAAAATTTTGTATTTTAAAATTCTAGTCTTCTGGGGCTGCTGGACATTGTAAAGAAAAGATTCAAAGAGAAATATCCTGGTGAGAATTCAAGTAGATAGAAGTGCGTTTTTTCTTTTCATCTGTGCAATTCCTGTAGGTAATGCTTCTCCTTCCGTGTTTTATATCAAGCCCTGTTGTGTAGATTACATCTTTTGTGTAAGAGGTGTTCTGAGTAGTTGACAAGGGTTTATGTGAAGAGGTAACATTGTGTTAATTTGAAAATTCAAACTTGGTAGTGTAAAAGAGATGTTGAAATATGAACAAAGAGAACAAATAAGCAACTAGATGGAGAACAGATGTAGGAAAAGAAGGAGGGAGAAAGTTGTACACAATATGAAAAACACATGTAAATACATTGAAATTGGTAGGAGAAAACCTATTTTAGAAAAACAAGTATGAAGAACACAAATCTGCTAATAAAGCAGTAAGAATGTAACAAAAGCTAAATTAAAATAAATACTTTTTAATAAAGGTATTTAAAACAGAAGCTGGCAATGTCCTGTAAATACAGTAAAAAAACATTGCATGGATTTGTTGTTTCGTTAAAATAGAAATCTTCTATTGAAACTTTCTCTAGTGGGAAACACTGATTTTTGACAGAAGCAGTTATCTGGTGCGTGAGAGACTGAAGTTCAGGTCTCTCCTCTGGGAATGAAGGGCTGTTCCATTTATAATGAGAATTCCACTTTGAAGATACTCCACTTTTTATAAAAAAGTAAATGTAAATGATATAAATAAATAAATAAATGTCGATTAGAGAAATAATTTTAATTTGTCTCTTCTATATTTTGCCTAAATGGCTCGTCCAGGTTGATGCAGTCAGGCTCTTCTCAGATCAGTTATTACTTAGCCATGCATTCAATAACTGAAGTAGTGCCAGGAAAAGGTGATGAGAAACAGAGGTAAATTCTTCAGTTTAGTAATGAGGACATATACTTGGGATGTCAAGAATTAAATATTTACATTCCTGGTTTCGTAATGGTTATTGAGAGGCTCCAATGTTCACTGTGTTAGAGAAGGAGAGGCTGAAGTTGTTGTACTTAGGGAGTAAATTTGTTCATTGGGAAAACAGAATGTTTCCCTTGGTTGGACATTGTGAAGAAATTTGGAGTAATGCTATTTTTGATACCTCTCCTCTGGGAATAAAGAGGATATCAGTTTACTGCAGAAGTACAGGGAAACAGTTGGATGTTATCTGTGTCTTTGGAAATTCAGTACGTTTGTTACCTAAGATAGCTGTGGTCCCAGGGATGATAGTAAAATTCAACCACAGCAACTGTTCTTATTTATTAAAAAAAAAAAATTAAAAACTATCAAACAATTGTTGCCTGATTTCGAATTCAGATATTAAGATATCTTAGATACTTGCATTGTTATTTAAAGGAGACTTGATATTTGACATATCCGCAGAAAATAGATTCTTCAAAGAACCTGTACAAGTTTTTCAGAAGAAATAGAGCAGCACCTAAAAATCTGACTTTCCATGAACAAACAATAAACCAAAGGTTTGCATGAGATGGGTATTAGATGTGGAAATATTTCTTTAATAACTGATAAAACATGGTTTTTGGCTTCAGTTGTCTGTTGTGTTTATCTTACTCTTCATTTTTTTTACAATCTCTGTTCTCTTTGGTCATAATATTGGATTTATTCACTTGTATTAATGTCATTCATTTGAACAAAACTGTCAGGTTGGCGATATTTACTAAGAATTGGTGAGGGTTATTACTTTTGTCAGCATGCAGTAAGATGTCATTAGTTTTGTAAGACAGTTGAATGGAGCAACAAAATCATTCAGTGTAACAGCAGTAAATTTTCCCACTATAACTTTTATGTGATTTAGTAGTCTTAAAGGTTAGTAACTAGTATGACAACACATACTATTTTGTATTTTGTGTTTTCTCTTACCACTTCATAAAAATCAGTTTCAATAGCAGATACTTACATATTGTTGCCCAGAAATTATGTTATGTTTAAATTACACTAACAAAAATTCTTGCTAAAAAACTTTTAAGTCTCACTTTTAAGTATAGAATTTGTTTGTTAGACAAAGATCCTTTTTGTTTTGGTCTTATAGTTTATACAAGCTTAGCATAGTATCAGTAATATGGGCAAGTGACACCTTCTGGGAAAAAAAGCAGCTGACATTTCACTGAAATTACAGTTCTGTCACAGAATACTAATATTCATGTGCCTTTTATGTCTTCTAAGTATATTGTTGCAGAAAGATGTAAAAATACCTCATTTATTTATTAATGGTCAGTTACAGTGCCAGAGCAATCATAATCTTATTTCGGTTTTCTGATGTATTACTGAACTGTCCACTTTCACTAAAATGGGCAATAATTTGCTGTATTGTTTTATTTCAAATGCTACTTCTCTGACTTTGGTATATGTACTTGGCTTATTCATTCTGTTTAACCATAGAAATAGCATTGCTTGTAAAGTCCTTTTTAGCAGAGAAGACTTGTGTTTAGAACTCCTGCTTTTACAGTAATTATACTAAGAAAATGTAGAGATGTTTGGATGATCTTTTGAGATCTTTCTAAAAGCCTAAACACAAATCACATTGTATTACTAAATAATGAGTCACATATAATTGATTTAAACTCCACCATACCCTGGAAAGAAAATTCTTTCTTAATTCTTTCAAAAACATTTCATTAGGGATTAATAATCTCTCAAATGCTAGTCACCAAGCAGATAGAAGGAAAATTTGCATAGTGAAAGCAATATTAATTGATCACAAAATGCATAATCATACATGATAAGCCGTATAGGAGTTAAAATATTAAATCAGAAATTCAAGAAAAGGTTAAAAGCTTAGACTAGTACTGAGCTGACAGGGTATATAAACCCACACCAGCCCCCATGCCAACAGAGGAAAACAATGAAATGACAGCTCTACTGTTTGGAGAGGGGTTGCTAACGACAGCTTATTCCTTTATGATTTCAACTCTTGACAGAAGACAGGTCTGCTTGTTGCATCATGGCAGATGTATCATTACCTTCTGGCCCTGTCATGACTGAACTGGAAAAAAAAACCCACTTGCAATTCTAAAAATCTCTTTGGAGTGTAGTGCATCCTTTCCAAGATACATGTTACCATTGTATTAATTGTGTGTATTACATTCTTACAGTTTTCTGTGCTACATAATTTGGTAATGTGCAGATATTTAGAGATTGCTTTGTCTTCCTTTATTCTGCTGGTTGTCATGTTTTAGAGTACAGTAGCACCTTGTGTTACTTTGCTTGTACGTTGTCACTGACCTAAGAAAATCACTGTTCAAGAAAAAGATATTTGGATAAATGTGGCTTGAAATATTTTTTTCTCCATTCATACTATTTCAGCCATTTTTAAATTGGCTAAGTATTAGGTTAGGGACACACAGTGAACATTTAAAATAGTCACCATCATTTTAAGAGAAAAGTTTAATATGAGTTTAAATGGCCTTTTTCATCATATGCATATTAGGATTCTTCCTTTCCACACCACAACCCTTCCCCCCCCATTCAACTTGTTGGATACCCAACAGTGACTCTGGAGACTTAAAAAAGAGTAAGAAGGGGTGTGGATTTTTGAAAGTATGTCAAAAGCCTTGGGGTTTGGGTATGATCAGAATTTCAATAGAGGTTGAGATGAGTTTAAATGCATAGAAGGGGAACATAAAAATCTTGTTTAATTTCTGTCATGTTGTTCTTTTTTTAGTCACTCTGATGTCTTTTTTAAATCTGCTTTTCTCTCAAGCTTTGTGGTACTATATTCAAGATCTGGGCTTTTTCCTCTTTGTATTTCGTTTTAACCGCTGATCCCTTTTCTGTGGTGCTTCTGCCTTTAATATCAGCTGAAGCGGTCTGAATTGCTGAATCAAAGCCGTTTTGGGAGAGAGACAGTGTTTAAGATTGTGCAGGGTGAGATTCTCTGGGTAGAAGGTAACACTTCCTGCAGTTATAATCAATGCACTTGACACTTTCAAAGGCAGGAGAAGCCATGACTTGCTCAGGGGTTAAACTTTTTAAATAACTTCCCTTGGGAAAAATGCCATCAATAAAATGGAATAATTAGTTGAAGATTCTTGAGTAGCCTAGGTTTGAAAAGAAAAGATTAGAGATAGGTCAGGTTTGCACTTCTACTGTATTTCCCCTCCCTTTTGTTTTTCAGACTATGAGCTTTTGTTTAAATGTGTGCAGTATTACAAAGTCAATCTGCTTCAAAAGTAATGTCATCTACTTAAGACAGTGCATTAATTCTGTAGTCCTATTGTCTGTGTAGTCTAATAACTGTAAGAATGGAGATTAAATTCTATATAAAAATACGACTTCAGATTTGCTAGCTTTCTCATTGCCTACCCACACACTGATTCTGAAAATAGTCATTTTAGCTAACAGAAAACATTTTCAACTTTGAACCTTAATAAATAAGCCTTAATTGTAATATACATTCAGTAATCATAAAATGTAGGTCCAAATAGCATTATATGGAGATTCTGTATATGTGATCATTAATTTCTACAAAAATGAAGAGGTTAACACTGAAATTAAGTTCATCTTGCATTGCAATAATTATGTTTGATAATTCCAGGTTTTATGAGAAATTTATTGAGGTTTTAATGGGGTTTTATTCGTATAATCATTTTTACTGAAGTAGCTATTTTGAAAGGCAAAGCCTGAGTAGAAATGGTGCTTTCATACATAGTGTAGTGTATGCCTACTGTACAAAATATCAATAAATAATGCATGAATGGCTTTAGAATAAAAGGTTCTTACCATTCATTAATTATTTATTTATTTGAACTTTTTATTTTTCTTAAGGGAAATAAAATCACAGACAGTACTGTGCAACAGTAACGAAACAAGACTTTAGCAAATACATAAACCGATGTTTTTCGGAAGTACAACTCTGTATTTTCTAATAATTTACATTGGAATGAGATCTGTACCACTGGAATAGTTTATTTGGTAGACATTATTCTGCATACAGATTTGTTACAAAACTTTAGCAAGAAAGTACAGACTAGTCTCAAGTCCAGCAAGGTACTAGTATTTCTGTGTGGTTTTGGGGATCTGCCTGTGGCGAGTTGGCTGTGGAACTGTGGCTTTTTAATTGGTCTGAAGTTGCAGTGGGGCTTTTTCTGCTGTGGTACAGATTTTCAATTTATTGTTTATTTTAAATTCATGATAGATGTGTCATTTGAACGATCAGTGGGTAAATACATACTAGTATGATTGTACTTGGAAATGCAGCAATTATTTGTGGCTTGTTTTTTGCTCTGTACAGGCCACTTGTAAGGATCTTGTTTAAAAGAAATTAAAGTTGTAATCTAGGGTTGTTTTGATTCAGAGCATTTGGGTCTGTGGAAGTGTCATAGCTTCGTGGTTGTTTATCTCTGAGTGAAGTACATACAAGTAACATCTAGTTTTAGCTGATTTGCTAAAGGAGATGTGTCTCTCATTTTGACAAGGGATCATCCAGTGAAGTTGTGGTAGGGGCAGTAGTGGCTTCACAAGGTAGTATGATTTAGGATGGAAAGTTTGCTAGGCTTTACTTTCATGTGTAATAAACTGTGCTTACAAGTGTGCTTACCTGATCATGGAATAGAAATTTTCAAATGCCTTTCATATGGTTTTTTGGCAACATTTTCTGTTCTGGTGATCTTGTCAATGAGAGTGTGAATAGTGATTTTTGAGAGTGTCACCATGCTAAACCAAATCATAGAATCATTAAGATTGAAGAAGACTTCTAAGATTATTGAGTCCAACTGTTTACCCAGCACTGCCAAGTCTACCTTATTCCCACATGTCACATCTACACATCTTTTAAATGCCTTCAGGAATGGTGACACCACCACTGTCATCTGCAGGCTGTGCCAGGGGTTGACAACCCTCTCTGTGGAGAAATTTTTTGTCATATCCAAACTAAACTGTCCCTGGCATAACTTGAGGCCATTTCCTCTCATCTGATCACTTGTTACCTGGGAGAAGAGATTGAACCCCACCTGGCTACAAACCTCCCTGCAGGGAGTTGTAGAGAGTGACAAGGACTCCCATGAGCTTCCTTTTCTCCACGCTAAACACTCCAAACTCCCTCAGCTGCTCATCAGACTTGTGCTCCAGATACTTCTCCAGCTCTGTTGCCCCTTCTCTGGACATGCTCCAGCACACCAGCTTTTTTGAAGCATAATTTTGAGAGGAATAATCTTTACTTATTAAGATTCCAGTCCTATAATATGGGGTGACCTACTGATTGTTCACTGGTTGACATATTAATCTTGAGTCATTAGCTTCATTTTACTTTTTGAAAAAAATCACTGGCCAGCACTTTTGTTCTCATTCAGGAGAATATTAGTTCAGGAATGAAAAATACAATTGCAAATTTTTGTATCTTTCAAAGAAATTAACTCACTATAATTTAAAAATATTTAATACCTATTAAAAAATACTAAAATTGCCTTTTGATTTATTTATTGTATGTACACATGGCTAAATTATCACCTAGATAATCTTAATGCATTACAATGTCTAAATGGTATTCTTTATAATATATGTCATAGTATTACGCATGTGTCAGTATGAGTATGGTATATGTATGTGTTTAATATTACACTGAATTGCCAATGCTCTATTGGGTTTTGAAATGAATCAGTACTTAAAAGACTTAAAAATTCAATGGTGAGATAAACACTTCCTTATTGATACAATGAAATGCATATTTGAATGAAATTATCCTTTATTTACTGTGTATTGAGCTGGAAAATACTAACTTTAATGCATAGGAATTCAAATAAAAAATTGATATGCTTTCTGCTTAACTACTTTAGTACTGTTCTAATAATGCACATTGCTGCTTCAGGTAATAAGAAAATAGATATGACAAAGACTTTGTTATGCAAATAAGCACAGGATTATAACCTTTTGAAAATACGAAGATCTTTGGAATGATACATGTCCCTTTTGATCAAAAACTTTTAAAAGTTTAATAATTCTGTTAAAACAAACTAAAACTGTGGGTAATTGTCTTTTTTTCCCTGAAATGAACAAATTATAACATCAAAAAACCTGAGAGTGAGGTGTGTAGTAGGTCATTTACTGCTGCAGGCATTTTCTCTCCCTTCAGGATGGGCTTGTTTAGTTTCTCTCACTTTGTGCCTGTGGCACTCTATGGTGAAATTCAGACATGTTCTTCCCCTTCAAGGAATCTCTAGGGTGGTAGATAACTTATACAAAATTAATAAATGGTGTTGCTTTTTTTATTTTTACCCATCCCAGGCAATTCATTTCCCTCTTGAGAAGAGTTGAGTTGCACAAGACATGTTTATTAAAAAAAATGTGTGCTTTTGCATAGAGTTAAACAGTGAAACTAGACATAATAGGGTGAAATACGCCATTAAGAAAATGGAATTACTCAATTTTCAGTGATTCCTTTAGAGAAAAAAAAATGGAATGATGAAAATTCCTTGTATGTTGATTAACCTTTTTAAACCTAGAACTTTTAAACATGTCAAGATACAGGAGATTTTTAGGGGGGTTTTTTGGTTTTTTTAAATTCTGGGCTTGTAAATTTAATTTCCTTTCTTCTCAGCAACATTTAAAGAGTAAACCTGTTTTGAGGCTATTCAGCTGGATGATTATTTTTGGGGAAGACCAGCTGTACCATCTTGCTTATTCACAACCATTTGTTCTAGCATATTGCAGTACTAATCCTCTTAGGAAAATGAGAGATTGGCACAGATAGCTTAACCTGTTATATTGTGTGCTACATTGCAGCCTCCATCTCTGTGTCACGCCAAAGGCAGTGTGACTTCAGATTGCTTTGGAGGGTAGAACAGATAATGAAGCTTCGGTGTAAATATGTTCCAATATTTTAGGGAAAACAACTTGATTTTTTTTTTCCTTTTTTCCTTTTTTTTTTTTTTTTTCTTTTTGGTAGTTGTTAATTTTAATTGTCCTTTTAGCTATGAAAGACACAGTTGCACTTAATAGCGTAATGGTCTTACACTGTTGCTTGTTTCTAAATACTTAAAAGAATCCTACAAAAATGTGACTGTAATAAATATTATCATTTATTGTAAAGTTTTCTTCCTAGGTGTTACCCACTGCCGTTTTAAGCTTTCCGTAAGAGTAGATACACTTAGCTAGTAAGTAAATGTTCTTCTTTCTAAAAATCTTTTGAAAAATATAGGTAGAAAATATTCAGTGCACAGGTGATTGAGTTTCTGCTGACCCTCGGTAGCTGAGCCTGTGTTTTGAATCCCAGCTCTTCCTCCAGTGTTGAGAATAATGCGATTGAGTCTTCTGGAATGAGTTCCTGAATGCTGATAACAGGAAGCTTTTCCATGAAGTGCAGAAGCTACTCATGTGGAATATGCAGCTTCCACATCACGCATGGTTGAGATCAGATAGAGGATTTTCAAGACTTGACAGCCCTGGTTCATGAACAGTGATATTTATACTAAATTAGGACTATCTTGAGTGCTAATATTCAACTGATACCAGCTGATGATAAAAATAAGTGATTCTGAGTTTCCCTTTTAATGCTACAGTGTTGTTATTGTCAAATACTGAAAACAGCTGTTACTACAATTGATTAAAATAGCATTTATTAATTAATGCCTCACATTGAATCAAACATTTGCTCTCTTTGGGTATGTAAGTGTTAAAAGAATGTAATCAATTTGGACTTTTTTGTTAATGTTGGCATTTTTCATTTTATTCGTTGTATTTGTATTCACCATGTCAGACCACTGTTTCTTTTTGCTTCATTTTGAAACCTTTCTTAAAATAACACAATCCAGATATTTTTGATTCAGACTGATCCCCCCATCCCATACTGTATGTCCACCTTCTCTACATATGTTGTCCTGTGAGATTTTTGGTACATTTAATTTATATTTCTAGAAGTAGTTTCATGCAGGAATGAAACATTTCAGGACAGGAGAGTAGTGGAAGTTTTAAATGAAAAGTGTGTGCAGCTGACTGAGCTGTTCAAATGCCTTCCATCTTAGATAAATAAGAAATGCTTTAATGTTTTTCTGGTGGAAATGAAAGTTTTTCTTCTAGCCTTATTTGTAGAAAAATTTTTGGGGGAGGTTATTTAGGATTTGACAAGGACTCAAATATAAAATCATCTATAAGCACCAAAGGCAATCAAAATAAATATTTGCTACTTTGATTTCTTGCCAATTCCATGTTATTAGTATTTTGAAAATGTTATTCATGTCTCTCTCAAGTCCATGGGTTTCTCTTTGAGAGATTATTTTAAAATGTAACCAGCAGTATTTTTTACCTTATTTCTACTTCCTCATGGTGTGATCATTTTGCATTTACAGCTAGGCAACTACTTCTTCTGTAGCAATTTTTTTCTCTAGTTTATATTTTTTCAGTTTAAAATCGTTGTTTATGAAGTGCCTTTACATGTGTGTATGTGTGCAGATATATACATGTGCATGTAAAGAAAATACAGTGCATCTTAATTGTCTAGTTAGTTGTAAATTTTCGGTTTTATAAATGATAATATGAGATGTGGAGCATTCAGACAATATCATAGTTAATTTCTTACGTCTTTTGGGTTTGGAAGCTGTGTGTGACTTTTGTGGTTTTGGAGATGTTGATTGTATTTTACAGCAGTGGAAAAGTACTGTTTCATTTAGTCTTTTCTTTGAGCCTAGTAATTTATGATATATTAAAAAGGAGATGCATTGACTATTTCTCAAAGATAAATAATGTTTCAAATGTCATACAGGTTAATTTGCCTTGTGATTTAATTTGATATAGCTATTGTATGTTGCTTTTTATCCTCTGGACATCCCTATTGAATAACTTTTAAGTAGAGAACTTATAGAACTCGTAGAAATAGATAATAATTCTGTAAAACGTAAAGATTCTTAGAAATGACAGTTGGCAGTCTTGCAGAAGCTTTATAGAACCTGAACAAATATTTTTTGCTGTACCGTGTGCTCAGTTAAATGAAATCTATTTTTCCTATATAACAGAGTACTGGATCAGTGTGAAAATTATTCTATATTTACTGTGGTGACATTCAAGATCTATATTTGTTGAGGTACTACTCATAAGTCTGGGGTTTTTAATGCAGTGTGACCACAGGGAAAAAAAGTGAAAATTTAAAGAGAAGGCAGCAATTATCAATTTTGCAAGTGTCTTGGCAGTCACAAGACAGTTATGCTAATAGTGACGTTGAAATGTACTCCCTTTAGTTTTTTGTTATGAAGCTGATGTTGAGGCACAGCTGTATATGCTGGTTTTAGCAGTAGACCTATTTTTAATTCTTAATTTTAATCCTATTTTAATCAAACCTTTTGCTTGTAAAAGGTGTGCAGACTGTCATCCCCAGGGAGAGGATCCCTGCAAACTGGTGTATACAGGCAGGGCTGGTGAGAGCAGGTTCTGGAGAAATGAAACTAGTAATGCATACTTCTCTTTCTGGCAGTATTAAAATGTTCAGCAACAGACTAAATGGGAAGTTTCCCTTGCTTTTTTAAATTTTTTGAACTGGCAAGACAAGGCTTCGAGCCTTCTAGGAAGGAATAAAAAGGAGGCTCCACTAGGTTGGCTGTAAAATATTCTGAGGTGTAGAAAAGATGTTTGTGTGGTGGTTTGGTTTGGTTTTTTTAAAATTTTGGAATTGACTTTCTGCTTTTTTGGTTTTTTCTCTCTATCATGTCTTGCAGGAATTGTGATCCAAGCTTTAGGAATGGTGTGCCTCTAGGGATCTTAAGTGCATGGAAACTGATCAGGGTTCTGTGACAGACTTCACATCAGTCCTCATGTACATTTTGTACAAGCTATGGGGTTGTTTAAAAATAACTCCATCTTGTATACGTTAAATGTATTTCATTTTGAAAATTAGATTTAAAAGTAATGCCAAATATAATCAGTGTAATGAATGGTCAGGTAGCAAAAGAAAGCACTAAGAATTATAAAGAACAATATGTAATCAGACCATACATCTGTTTTGGTATGTTCTGACACACCCTGTTTTGTGTGTAAGCCTTTACATATTTTTAATGTAAATAGGGTGTGTTTTTGGCTTCCTGACTAGTTTTGTATACAGTGAAAAAGTTATGAATGTACTACAGCCTACTTTTCTGTGGAGCAGGGACAGTTGTTACCTTGTAGAGTAATTAGTACAATGTTTACCCACAATCTGAGCTGCTAATTAAATAGTACAAATATTATTTATTTTAACTAGAATATTTTGTCTTAAGGATGCTTCAGTTTGCTGTACCACTGGCTGTTCTTATGAAATGGATTATGAGATAGCAGCAGCTTTTCAAACTACTGCTTTTTACAAACTACTACTACTTTTCAAACTTCTCGTTGTAGGCCTTTTCTCGGCCAGTTTTTGAACTGCGTACAAATCTTTATTGCTTGCAGTAGAAGGTGTTATTTGTCTGGGAAGTATTTCAGTTCTGCTTCTCTTTAAAAGTTGTGTATGTTTGGTGTGTGAACGTCTATAAAGTCACATTTTGGATTGAGAATGAAGTTGGACCATCGCTGCTCTTGCCAGAAAGTGACTGGCCAGTTTAAGGAGGTGTAGTCTCTCTTACTTTTGTTTCTGGACATTCTAATAGTAGCTTAGTAGTAAGTTCCCCAGGTTTCTGCCTTCCATTCCATCTAGCCAATTTCCTGACCTTTGTTTTGTGTTCTAATATTTACATCCAAATGTACTAGCTTCCCTAGTACTCTTCTTTCCTCTCCTTGTGAGTTTGTATTGAATGGCTTTATTCTGCCTTGTATTCCTTGGTGCACAGGGGCACATTGATCACACAGCAGTATGATCTCCATATTTCTCATTTACATGTCCAGACCTGAACTTAAAAAGTGGGAACCTTCATCTGCATAGCAAGTACATACTTCATTAAGTCTTTGTACATTTCAGCTGCTAAAATTTAAGAACTCTCTGCTGAGAATCCATACATTTTCAAAAGTTTCTAAGTTGACCAAATTTAAGTAGTATCTTATGGGAATGGAAGGCCATTCCAGCCAGAATTTAGGCCCCTGATTAAAAACCACAGATGCACCAAAGTGTTTGATAGCAAAGTTTGCTGGATTTTTGTAAACAGGCAAACTAAACTGTTCTGTTGTGACTTTCTCTTGAATATAGATGAACAATTTACTGTGAAATTTTCAACAGAGTTCAGCCTGAGGCAAAACCAGCTGTAAAATCTAGCTTGATTTTGGTAAAGTTCTGAGTAAGTAGGAAGAAAGTAACTGGCATTTTGTGAGCCTTAAGGGTAGGCAGATTAATTGATTTCCAGCCATCATTCACTACAGTGTGAGGGTTCCTTGATCACCAGATTTGGAGACCAGCATCAAGAAATTCTACTTTTAACAATAAAAGTCTGAGTGAGGTTCTCACTGTTCATTTGTTGATCAGATACTTATGCCAATTTATGAGTAACACAATTGAGCTACTTTTATTTGCTGTTGTCCAGGTTCTGGATTTAATAAATCTGTTCTAGAAATTTGTTGTGTATTTTCTTACTCTTTTTTTCCCAGGTATGCATATGTCTTGATATTCTGTAGACTGAGAATTGCTGAAACACCCACAGGTCTGAGGACAGTAACTAAGCATTAAAATGTGAAATTAGAAGATAATCACTGAAGTACCTGGATTATTGAGTATGAGTTGAGAGTTACTTGTTCTTTAGCTGTGCAGTACCTCATGTGCTGTAGCTTACCACTCAGGACATAACATTATGCAGTGCTTTCACAAATTGATTGCAGTCCAATTCTTGTGTAATCTTAGTTGGGATCGTGTAAGACAAGGTGTTCAGGTTCAGTTTGGACTTGCAGCTCCTAGCCACTTCCCGAATTTTATCCTTAAATAGTTCATTGCTGACCTGTTTAATCACAATTCCCAAATGAGGATGTCTCTTGTTTGAGGAACAATTAAAGCTATTACATTAAGTGATTGTGGTGTGCTAGTGGCAGGACAGGACATGCCTCTGGACCTCTCAAGTATAATGGAATTTACGAACTACCAGCTATCATACACAGTGTGCTGTATGGATGCTTGCAGAGAGGGATGCTGAGGACATTGTAATAAAGATTAGTTAGAAAACAGACAGCTTTGTGTAATACCTCATAGCTATCATGGGATACAAAGAGGCATAAAGAATCTGGTTGTCAATAAAGTTGCTTCTCCAGAGGTAAAAATCAGGTTGCTCAAATATAGGACAAGTTTAAAAAGTTCGAAACCAAAGAGTCCATTTTTCACTCATTAGAAAGCATATGAATGGGCATGGCTGCTATCCCTTGTATGTGAGGAAAATACAGGAATCCTTTTTGTTTGTGATAGCAATATAAAACTAGAAAAAGGAGGAGATGATACTGGAAAGTGATAGAAGAGCAGAGCCGAGGGAAAAGTCACTGGAGGAGGCCAAGAAATTCTTAAGTTTCAAGGAGAATTTAATGCAACCTGTCCAGATGCAGAGTTAAAAGCAATGCTCTTCTTGTCAGTGCAGACAGAAAGAATGTTAAGAAGTGTGATCCTTGATTGACCAGTCAGCATTGAGAACTGTGCTGTCTTCTTAGGTGACTTTGAATGTTGCTGCCCAATTGCTGGCATGTTGGAAGAAACAGGAAGAAAGACAGAGCTCTGGAGGGAGAAAAATGGAGTTAAGAGGGGCTGTGTCTGGTTGGCTGAGTGACATGAACAGACCCTTCAGACACCTGCAGACCCAGCAAGGGATTGTGTTTAGAAGCCTTTGCTGTCCTTGGTACTATTTTTTATGGATGACATCCAAGCTCTAGATGTTGAAACACCTTTTTGAACTAGCAGAGGTTATAGTCTATAAAGACAGAGTTTACTATTGTTACAGATGTTGTAACAAGGTTATATATTGTGCAGTAACAGGTGCACAAAAATTAATCCTCTGATACCAGCTATTCAAAAAATCTGTGACAAACCTGAAAATGATACTCCTTTCTCCTGGCACTCTGACCAGTATCTTAATGTTGACATTATTTTCAGTATATCCGTTTATTTAAAGAAAAACTGTTGGTGGGAAATAGCTTTTTTATTATTATTTTGTTGGGGTTTCTTGCATTTTCATCTCAGGAGTCTGTAGCTTACCCCTTAGTAGTGTTATACAGTGTGCTCTATCTCATGGAAAGGAATACTGTGTACTAACGATATCAGAAGAAGTCCAATTCTCTTATTTATTTCTTCTACTGCTATTAAAGCAGAATCTGAAATTTCTAGAGTGCATTATGAAAAGCAATATGGAAAAATAAAATTTTCCAGTGAACTTCTGAGGAAGG
Organism: Falcunculus frontatus; assembly: GCA_013398115.1. NCBI lineage: Eukaryota > Metazoa > Chordata > Aves > Passeriformes > Falcunculus > Falcunculus frontatus. The sequence goes on along the minus strand of VZRV01002551.1, from coordinate 194,991 downwards.
TCTTGTGTCCTGGGATATTAATCTTACAAAGATACAAGATTGATTAAAAGTAATATTATACTTGTTTTAGTTTGTTTAGGTAAAACTGTGAAATGACTTTCCATCCCTAAAGAACATAATCTTTATGTCAAAGTAACCCTAAATGTTTAAGGGACACTGAAATGAGTCGACACTGAAAGTGGGGCAATCCATTTGCAGGTGGCTATCAGCCATTTCTGTGAAATAGGGTAGCTCTGAAATGGTTTGAAGATTTGTAATGACCAGTTTTGTGGAAGAGTGTACAGTAGAGGAAACAGCAATAGTATTCAAAAGTTAGCAAAGACCAGGACTGAAGTTCTGTTTTTCTCAATGTACTTTTATATGTGCAGTTTCTGGATATAGATTTGCTTTAGTTTGTAGCCATTCGTTTTTCATGCTTTGATTTCATCCTTTATAAGTGATGTCTGAAATTTTTTTTCTATTGTCCAGTGCTTAGCTAAAGAAGATTTACTTTTTTTCAGAGACATAATATTTTACTCTTGAGCTATCTGTTTTTACAGGGAAATGAATAGACTATGGTGGTGTTATATATTTGAGCAAACTGAAGATCAACTGTAAAAAATGAACAGTGCTGAATAAGAGTCTAGTCCTGCTTTATTTCATATCCAGCTACAGACTATTCACTTTATGAAATAGTAAGGTATGCATTTATAGTGCTTACTTTTGCATTGCAGTTCAACCTGCATCATTTTAAGTTATTCCCTGACAATTCCTAGTACTTCTTTGTGAATGATAGATACTAATAATAACTAATAAAACAGTTCTGAGTAACAGTTATAGCATTAAGAGATTATGTATTTTTTTCCCTTAGGCTCAAAGAATTTGTCATTTACAACAGTTTTACATTCGCATTATTGAAAAATAGTTTTTATTGTAAGTAATTTGGGAATAGTTTTTCAGAAAGGAGTTACCAAAAAAAATTTAGTAAGATAGTGTGATTGGGGCAAGACAAAACCCGGAACAAATAAATTAATACATTTCATGGCCGTTGTATTGACTCATTTTTGAAAGCTAAGAGCCTAACCTTTCGTGGTTACCAATAGTGAGAAACTGAAGCATGCTGACCTGTTGCAAGATTCATTGCAATATAACTGGATCTTGCCCCTTTTTTATTTAACCATGTCTTTATGTCACGAGTGATTACAGACCAGGGGTGCACAGATGGAACTTGTATATATTCTTGTAAAAGTGTGATGTACCAGTTCTGTGCAATATAAGCATTATTTTTGTTTCCATTTCTTCAGGGTTTCATTTTAACTCTTTGACTTGCATCTCCTCTATCACCCATCGCAAATAAAAAACACCTTCTAATAACCTCATTTGTTCTAAAATGTAGCATTAGTGCATATGTGGTGGATGCTAATACCAAACATTACAAGTTTTGAGGAAATTTTTTGACCTTCAAAGTCCATAGCCCTGATGTGTGGGGGTATGCAAACTTCTGCTTTCCTTACATTTCTTGAAACAGTGGGAGAACACTCCTTCCTGAGTAAAACACCTGGCCATGCAACCATGCAGAAACCTTCACCTTTCAGACCCTTTGCTTTTCTAGCACATCACTTGTGCCATGCACACAGACCTTTAAAGCTTTGCTTGCCACTGCATGGGCAGAAATCTTACGAAGAGGAACAAATTTGCAGCAATTGAATGACTGGGGTTTTTTCTCATGTGTTTTTTTACTCAGAATTTGCTATTTGTGTTAGTTTGTGTCAATGAACTATTGAGAGAAAAAAGAGATTTTTCTTTCGCGTATTTGAATTGTAAGATGTTTGTTCTGAATTTTAGATTAAAAGGTTAAGAAATGTAATTTCAGTTTCTATGAAAAATGTTTTCACAAAATGTTAGCAGTCCAGCATGTAGCGTCTCTTGTGTTTGGTTTACTAACGTTTTTATTTAATTCAGCTTCCAGGTTGACTAAAGACTTGTTCATGTGCTATGAGTTTCAGTGCCCCTTTCTTAATGCAAAGGAGAGATTGAAGGGTAAAAATCACTAGTGAGGGACTGTGTTGAATAAAAACCTCTAAGTATGGTTATGGGAATAAGCCATTGTTGACAAGTGTATGTTGTATGGAGATACGGAGCTGGAGACTCAGTTCTCTCAGGTGAATATGCAGTTTTATTTTTTTTTTCTTATTTATGTCTGAGGACCTGGTGATGAGTGTTTCCAAGTAGCACTGACTTGCATGGTCCTACCTTCCTTTAAGTGAAGGGCTGAAATTTTTACTGGAATTCCAGCTCCTGACAAACCATGTTGCCAGACAGTGTTTAATCACTCTCATATCTTAAAAAATATCTCATTATTTTTAGATCCTCAATGCGTGTCTCTGTAGGTTATTAAACTTTTGATGTGAGTTTGTACTCAATTTATTCATGCAGAGTTAAACTACATGCCTGTGTTAACCATGGGGTTTTTGCTAAACTGTACCATGTGTGATGCTTTGTCCTCTTGTTCGTATGAGTATTTTAGTGAAAGTTATTAATCCTTTCCTGAAGGTAAAATGTAGAGGCAAAGTAAGTTAAGCAATTTGTTTAACACTGGAGAATTAAAAAAGTCAAAAGTAGTTTTCATATCATTTTGCTTTGTTTAGGTTACTTAAACCAAATTGCCCCTCTGAATGCTGCGATTTTAGGTTTGCAAAATGTCACTGGTTTTAACTTGCCCGTTGTACAGAGGTGAAGACTTGTCAACCTGTGTGATAGACAAGGCTGCTTTAGCTGTGATTTTATCAGAAACTTAGCCCCTGGATATTAATCTCCTAGATTAGCCTCTGTCTCATTGTGCTAAGGATTTATGGGTTAATAGATATTCTAATAGATTTATAATAATTATTTTATATAACTGAGTTATAAATTTCTTAATTTATAATGTTCTACCACTGTTCCTATGATTCGTAATTGCCTTTTTGAATTTTTTTAAACCCAGGCTATTCACGTTGAAAGGCCTTGCCCACAAGGTCAAATGCAGACGTTCAGTTTTGTTTAGAAATAAGCTTTACTAAACTTCAGTGTTGAACTGAAAAATGACATCTTTGTATGGGATTAACCTTCCCTCACGGAGCTGTCGCTGTCCCTGCAGCCTGGGACTGTTCATTGCTGTGGAGCTCTCCTGATTTTTCCCTTGAGGAGGGTAGGTTGAGTTGTTCTTCTGTTGATCATTTTGTATCTGGAGGCCTTTCCCACTCCCCTCAATTTTGTTTTACCGCTGAATGGGACTATGGTAATGCTTGGGCTTTGTCCCTCTCTCATTGTCTTTCTGACTAACGGATAGAAATGTCAGGCATAGAGAACAGCCCCAAACTGTGACCTCTGTAACATTCCCCTTCAGCTGATTGACGTTCAGGCAGCTGCTGAGAGAAATCCCCACCATTCAGAGGTTGGTGTACTTGCTGAACGAGTTCCCCAGTGTCAATCCTGTTACCCAATTGCCACATTCTGGGAATGGTGGCCTTTAAATGCTAGATTAAAGATTCTGCACCTGCCAGTGATATGGTGCTTCCCCCTTCCCTCCACAACTGTGTCACCTTGAATACTTCCAGGGCTTTGCAGTCCAATTACAAAGGCAGCTTTTGTCCCATTAGGATTCCCAAAATGCTTTGTACCACTACTCTTTTTTCTTAGTATTTTTTTAGGGTGGGGCATTTGTTTGTTTGTTGTTACAAACCCAGCTAAGCCCAAGCGTGGTAAGTTTTATTTTTTTTACAAATATTAGCTTCTGACATTTCACTTAGAAAATGAAACAGCAACATCTAATTTATATTAAAATAAATACAGATTATTTCTCTCAGTGTAAATGTGCAAGGAAAAAATTTAGCAGAAAAAGTACTAGCAGTAAAAAGGATGAAGAAGAGCATTCCTCAAATCCTTACTGTATCAAAATAATTTTCTTGAAGTTTGAAGAATTACAAATGTTATCAGGAAAGGGTTAAAGTCAGATTATCATTATTAATATTATTATATAATAATCTAGGTCTTATATTAGCACTTTAAAACTTCATTTTGAACACTTGTCTTTATTTGTATCTTCACTATTATGATGTAGAATTTATAGAAGTAGCTAATGGACCCTGCCTTTTCTGCATCTTTCTCATTGAAGCCCATTCAGTGCTAAGAAAAAGCCTGAGACACGACTTTGAAAATTCTTCTCAAAAGTGGTAGTGTGTCAGGAACATGGCCCTTAATTTGCTTTTATGCACTAGTTATGGAGAGTTCAGTGTGGCTGACTTGACTGTGGGCATGGCAGTGATATTTCATCATAAATGTAGGTGATTGCATATGTGGCCTGAGGATTTTCTGATTTTGCATACTGATCATAGTGTTTCCAGTTACTGTAAAACGGCATTGCATCTTGTCAGTTCTCTGTACAAAATTAATCATAATATTGTGCTTTTTCATTTTCACTATGAAGTGTTAAGTGTTCTTTCTTTTAAAATCTCATAATTGTTTTTGGGGTGGAAATTTATATGTAATTATTTGCCAAATATTAGCACATCTCTGCAGTTCAACTACTTGTATGCATATACTATTTAAGCTTAATAAATGAATTTTAGAATATTCATCCTGTCAACATGTGAAAGAATGAACTTCTGGCTCAGCTCAGCAGTGTTTCTAGACAAAGGCTGGCAGTAGATTTTTTTTAGCAGAATAGGTTACTTTTAGACTCTTTTACCTAGCACTGGAAATGTCTTTGGCATCTCTTCAGCAAATGTTTGAATGACTACATTTGTTTTTCAGTTGTGTTTAATAAGTTAATAAAGAAGTGGTTTATTATAGCATTCTGTGCAAGATAAAATTTATTTCAGGGTATTATCTAGGATTTTCATGGCCAAAGAATGGCAAGCTGGCCTTCATAGGATAGGTGTTAATCCCTCTGAAATCTCCAGAAATATCTCGTTATTAAATGGAAAAAAAGGATGTATATCCATTCTTCTACATGATTTCTGGTTTTGTGTGTGGTGTTCTTGCATTTATGAGGAACAGTCTTTGACACTGGTTTTCTGATTGCCAATTAGTATTTTGAGAATCAAACATCAAGAAAATATTAGAAAATGTGAGGAGTCTTTATTATGTCCCAGAAAATGCAGGTTTCATTCAGGTGAATAGAACTTGTATTTTATTAGGAAAGCTTTCAAGAATGTATCATCTGTTTGAAAGAAGGTCAGATCAAAAATTTTCAATTTAAAATTGAAATAATTAAAGCCTGGTAATTTTTCAGGTAGATGGTTCAGAATTATGTGATGCTTATAGAGATACAGATATATATTTGATCAATGAAAAGGTTGCTCTGAAAATAACGGGTTCTTAGAAAGTTTTAACTTCTTTTGAAAAAGCCAGTGACGTTGGGAGGTTGTATCTTGACTGCCTCAACAATTGTTGAATCGGGTATAATCAAGTTATAAATATCTCTGATGGCTACTGCTCATGTAAAATGGAGAGATACACCCTTCTGACTACCCCATTTTTCTCACTGTCACCATTCGAAGTGATCTCTTCACCAAACTGATCCATTGTTTATCAAATTCCATTCTTTAATAGCTGGCTAGCAGTCACTTCATCATCTTGGGGTTTTTTATATTATTGCATTTAGTAACTAAAATTAGTTCCAGAGAGATGTGTGGATTCTGTATGTGAGATGGAATGGAGTTAGGTTTGTGTGATACTGCTTTCAGCAGGGCCAAAACAGCTGAAAAGTTCAGTAAAATTTGTCAGAAATGCTGGAAAGTCAAATGGACAAAAGACTGTGTACATAATGCTGCCATTTGCGTCTGGCTGCAGTTTAGAGGAGAGCCTTATCTTTTACATCCATAGTTTTCTCTTTTTAACATGTTGTATAGCATTCAAGCATTTTGCTTTTTAAATAGTTGTCTTATACCTTCAGCAAAATTCAGAAAGAATTCATTTTCACATTTTCAATTTCTTATGGCTCTAACCTAAATCATAAAAATATAGGTGCTAGTTGCCTTTTTTTTTTCTCAATCTGTGTATTTTATGTTTCCTTCCTATAAAGTTCTCTGTTTTCTTCTTGAGCTGAGATTATTTCTAATAACTAAAAAAGATTGGGTTTTTAAAAATCAATTAGAAGGAAGATATGTTTGCAGTCCCTAAAATTGCGTAGTAATATTTTTAGAGCAGATAACTTACAATAATTTGGACTTTAGCTATCACTCTTGCAAATGTATAACCAGACTAAAGGGATTATTGAAATCAAATGTATGGTATCTCTTTAAGTTCTGTTTAGTACATGACTTTGTCATTCAGTTTTTGTATTCTGCATAGAGGACGAGCTAGATCAGCAGTTGCTATCCTTTGCATTCCACTCACTTGGTGCTGTATGCTTCTATAGCTTAAAAATTACTGCAAAAATTGCTGCTCTCTTCTGTTCCTGGACATCAACTACTGATTTTACAGCCAATTTACTGTGCAAAAAAGGGTTCATCTCTTAGATACAGCAATTCTGAACAGTAGAAGGTGTCTGCCTAAAGCCAGAGTTTAGTTGAGCTGATCTGTGGAAATCTCCAAACCTCAAACCAAATGTTGTTAGAGAAATGCTGTAATCAGCAGCCATTTTCATGGAAAAATACTGCTCACTGTGAATGAAGAGAGTTATGTTTTGTTTAAAGTCTGCATAAAAAAAGACTAGTAAATATATTGGGTGATTCAGAACTTTATTCTTAAGGCTTAAAAAGTCTGTTTTCCTTTTCCATAACTATTTATAATAAATTCCGAACTGCATGTAAAGAATAGCGTGTTGCAGCTTGTGCAAGAAAATGAAAAGCCTGAATCTGCCAGTTTTGTAGGAGTTTCAGTAAGGCATGGAGCAGAGATGAGGGAGAGCCCAAAACAAAGGATTAAAATTCTTCTATTCTTTCTCTCTCCTCTACTCCTGTTACTTACTGAGTTGTTAGTTAGATAATAAAAAGAATATTGATTGTGTGTAAAAATATTTTGACTTGGAGATGTAAAGAAGGAGAGGCAAAAAGAGATACGTGCTAGTGATTTTGAAACTTATAATGGAAATCCTAGGAGAAAACTACCTGCATATACTTTGCATTGAGGACAATTTTCAACCATTTTCAAGAGACTTGGCAAAACAGGAATGTTGGCAAAACATTCCTGCTTTGATGGTCATGGATGTTGTTGATGTTCTCACTTCTGGAGAGAAGGGGTGGGTACAGTTCAAGGAAAACAGAACTAAAACTTATTCCTGGATGTAAGCTTAGCTTATAACTGATTAGCCACAATGTGTTCAGAATTGTGTATGTTTGGGCTTCTGGTTAACTACCGAATATGAATATAATGTAATATATAAATGAACAATGATTTTATAATCACACATCATATTCAAATATCTTCTCAAGAAGCCCGTGAAAGGAGGAAATAGAACTAGCCTCTAATTAATAAATTAAAAAACCTCTGTTAAAGCAAAGTGTATTAAATAGCAAAGAAAGGAAAATTAAATCTGTAATAGCAGCAAAGTGGTTTTTCATTGGTGATTCCAGTGACAATAAAGAGATGGTAAAAACCAGCTTTTCTGTAAGGTATTGAATAAAGGAGTAAATTCAGGTCTGGACCAGCAGGCAGAGGCCAGCAGTATCAGCTTTGATAAGGTGAAGTGCAGGGCCTACGCTTGGTCACAACAATCCCATGCAGAGCTACAGGCTGGGAGCAAAGTTCCTGGAAAGCTGCCCAGCAGAAAAGGGCCTGGGGGTGAAGGTCAACGGGGGCTGAACTTGAGCCAACAGTGTGAGCAAGTGGCCAAGAAAGCTGATGACATCCTGCCCTGTCTCAGGAATAGTGTGGCCAGCAGGACCAGGGCAGTGATTGTCCCTCTGTACTTGGCACTGGTGAGGCTGCACCTCGAATCCTCCATTCAGTTTTGGACCCCTCATGACGAGAAAGATATTTCGGTGCTGGAACAAGTCCAGAGAAGGGAAATGGAGCTGGAGAAGTATCTGGAGCACAAGTCCTATGAGGAGCAGCTGAGGGAGCTGGGGTTGTTTAGCCTGGAGAAAAGAAGGCTCAGGGGAGACCTTATCACTCTCTACAACTGCCTTGAAAGGAGGGTGTAGCCAGGTGGGCATTTGTCACTTCTCCCAGATAACAAGAAATAGGATGAAAAAAAATGGCACAAGTTGCACTTGCTATTAGGAAGAATTTCTTGACCAGAATGGTTATAAAGTGCTGACACAGCCCCATGGCAGTGGTGGAGTCACCATCCCTGGAGGGATTTTAAAGATGTGTAGAAGCCGTACTTTGGGATATAGTGTAGTGCTGGGTTAACAGCTGGACTCAGTAATCTTACGGGTCTTTTCCAATCTAAATGATTCTATGATTCTATATATAAAGTCTTTACAGTATTTTAAGGAAAATCTGTTAACGGGAAGATGTACCTATAACCAGTAGGAATAATTATGCCTTCTATCACCCAATTTGGTAGGCAGTAAATGAATAAAAAATATCTGCTAGGTAACATTTGGAAATTCTGTTGCGAAGGATCGGAAAGAAACTGAGGAAATAAGAAACATAGAGGAAAAGAAATAATGTGTTGTTATCAGTGAATATTTTAATACTAAATCATGGATCTGGGCAGTGTCTGTATTTGGTGGGAATGTACCATGCAATGGGAACATTCCAGAGATGCTATTTTAGGTATGGGTCCAGAACATTACTGGTGTGTATGGCTAGATGCAAATGTTACAGGAAGTTTGGAGTGGGAGAGAAAATCTAGACCTGCCAAGGAATGTAAAGATCAGACTGAAGAGGCCTGTAGATTGACAGGTGCTGATAGATGCTCCTCTGCCCGTGAGCAAAGCTGGTGATGATCTTCTGTGCTTGGGCTAGCAGAACTCTACAGAGCATCTTACCAGCTCAGCCTGGGTAGAGCTGCTGCAGATACCTTTTGAGGTATCCTCTCCCCAGTACCTCAGCCTTCAGTTGCATTCTGCCAGAGGCTGGGTTCAGAGGCCAGGGAATCCAGACTGATGCTGTGGAAGCAGTTGCATATTTTACGCTCTAAATTGACTCAGAGTTTGCATATCAGATGATATTTGTAAGATAATTGAGCAACTCCACCAGGAGACATGGGGAAAGGAGTTTAAAAAAAAAAAAAGAGATGACTAGTTAACCTTTAAATCAACACTCATGCAGTGTTTTGAGATGACTTTGGATGTCTGCCTCACAACAGATTGTGCAATAGAAGAATGAGAGCAGTTATTGATGCTTCTGGAAAAGAATCCCTTTTTTATGCATGTTGAAACATGATTGCTAAAAGCAGCTAAAGTTACTTTGTGAGAATGCAGAGTGGCAGTTTGATTATTTGGAAATATCAAGGATGTTCCTCTCAATTAAATTGCAGAATTTAATGGGTAACTGATAATGCTAATGATTAAAAATATTGTTTTTCTGAAGGGCTCTTAGCTTGTTAAGTAAAATCCAGTGACTGCAAGACTATTTACTAATAACACAATAATGTCATAATTACAAATGGATAGCTTAAGAAAAGTATCAAAAAGCAAATACAAAATATTCTTACTTTGCACATATGGGAATAATACAGTTTCCCTATTAGGGTGGGGTTTTAATAACAATTGAAAATTTTTTAAAAAACAAGAATTCTGGTACTTATTTAAGAAATTTTGAGGCATGTGTCATAATGAACTTGGAAAAAGTTAAGTTCCCCCCATCCCAGTATATAATTTTATCCATAAAATCGTGTATTTTTCAAACTCTGTAAAGCTTTACTTTACCTGAATGCTTTTTTGTATGCTCTTTTCCCAGTCCTTCATTGTCTGTTGACTTAGTGTTTTCCCTCACCTTGCTTGTCTTTTATTGTCTCTTGATGTTTTTGCCCTTACCTGGTCTCGAAGGGAGATCTGTGGCTGGATCTCAGGATGTGAATTCTGTGTGCAGTCCTGTGCTGAAAGGGGGGCCTAAGAAAGGAATTTTTGATGAATGTGGTTACAAAGAATAATTCTCTCATATTATCATCAGAAGTAGCAGTGTTGGAAGGAAATAAAGATGCTTTTATTCTTTCAAGTGTCCACATTTAGTGTCAATTCATATATTTTTCTTTTTTCTTTTTTTTTTTTTTTTAATATAGGTAGGTAAGTACATTGTTCCTACATCTTCCAGTCCTGCTATCTGGCTTTAGGGATTATTTGTGTGAAGCCTCTTACCTTCTCACAGTTACTGTTCGTGATGGTCATTTCTTGGTTCTCTTGAGACATTCTTATGATCTATATTACTTACTTTCCTTTATATCTTTGCATTAAGTGTAGTTATAAGTCTGGGCATTTATTAGGAAGTTTACTTTTTAGAGAATGAAGGATAAGGCACTGAAGCTTGAGCTGTGGCCTGCTTGTTTGTGAAATGGTACATTTCTTTCAGCATTTCCATATTCTCTCTCTGTATTGGAGAAGTTACAGATTTTGCCTTCAAAATCGGTGAAGAACCACAACCACAGGACACCCGTGTGTCTAAGAAGAGCAGATGGAACTTTTCTGTGGAAATGCGTTCAGAAATGGTTTATGGCATTTGACATGTAAATTGGAGCTGTAACATAATACTTTTCTCCCAGGTGGCAATTCTTTTTACCTTGGTAGAAGGTACTCTTTAAGAAGTACCTCTTCTTTCTTTTCTTTTTTCTTCTCCTCCTACCATGAACATTTTCATCCCTTTACACGCATTCAAACTGATGGTGAGTTGTGCTCACAGATCAAAATTAGCAGCCCAGGTTAGAACTCAAATGAAACCCTCAAATGAATACGATGCAAAGACAGAAACTTTTCTCCAAATAAATGTCCTGTTCAGGAGAGGTGGCACATGGGATGAATGTCTGGCTTCAAAATCAGTTTATGGCTCTAAAAGCGTTAACCCCACACAGCCTCTTGAAATTTTATCAGGTTGTTACTATCAGTTAAGTTTCCATAGTTATAATATTATAGTGTATTTTAAAGTTACACAGCTAGGCTCCAGAAAATTCTGCATGAAGTCTCATGCTGGTCTGATTCAATTTTATATAACAAGCAGCTTAACTTCAAGAAGTCACTCTCTTTTGATTTATAAGTAGCAGGGTAGTACTTTCATTTAAAATCTCAGTTTTATCAGGTTGCAACTTCACTGCTAGTATTTGTATTATGTATGAAAGTTCAGTGACATTTTTGACAAAGCGTATTTTCAATTGCTTCAGTTCTCTTTTGTGAGAAGTACAGTAATATTTGTCCTACTTTTGGGTACTTCTCAGTAGTATTCATTTAATAGTGAAAAATAATTACAAAATGTCTGGTGTAGAAAACTAAATTCTAGAGATGCTTACATGAGGTAGAAATGTGTACTTCTGAAGTGATTTTTATTAATATTTTACAGCTGCTAGTTTTAGAAACTGAATCACCGTTAATTTTGTTTATAGTATTCCTGATGTTATACATATAAATGCATTGCTTTATATTTAACACACACAATAAAGGACTGATCCCGGAAATCTGCACTATCAGTAGATGCAGTGAGAGGTATCCAGATTATCCTTGGAAGGTTTACCTGAGGTTTACCTGAGACCACAGGCTCACGTTTCTGCTTGCATTTTAAATTAGCAACTTGTGACAGCAGAGATGAAGAGACACCAGCTCTCTTCTCCCTCGCTCTGGCAGTGCTTTCTTCTCAGGCGCTTGCACAGTATCAGATGACTTTGTTCATGCGTGATGGACGCTAAAGCAGGCACAAAGGAGAGCATAGCCAGGAATAGGAACAGAAATTACATCAGTTTTGACCTCTGCACGGCTGCTGTTGTGGAGACTGAGGCTCTTCAGAACAGCTACCCAATCAGAATCACCTTCCAGATATTCACTTCTTCTGTCATTGACTGTAAAGGGAACAGTGGGCTGGGCTTCCCTGGATAACTCTCTTGGTAACAATTTTATTACAGAGACAAAGGGTTGAATGATTGTGAAGACTGAGTTGTCTTGATTATGCCTCTGTGTGGTTATTCCAGATCTAAAAAAGTAATTGAGAGCCTTGTGCAGTTCTTTTCCAGATGGCAGGTGTTGAGATAAGAGGTTTTCGGTCTCCATCAGCACACACCTCACTGTGTAAAAAATTTTCATGGACAAAATATATTTGGTATCCATCTTATGCATCTGATTTTTTTTCTGTGTACATTTCCTCTTTTTTTTTTAATATGGACTATTATAGATATAATAACAACTGAAAAACTGTAAAAACTGAAAAACAAGCCAAAACCCAATAAAAAGTAAAGGTAACTATTAGACCTCCTTAAAAATACATGAAGTGTACCTCTGTCCAGAAAATGGGTGTCCAATTTTTGTAAGGATATACTTAGTAAGACGCCAAGATCTGCTTAGACACATCAGTAGCTTTATAAATACATGTTTCTCATTGGAAAATTACTTGCATTATTATAGGGGGAAATAATGGAAAGAATCACACAACGGAAATGTGTCTTGACTGTATACATACATCTCATCACTTAATATATGCAGTACTTGATTGTGAAATATTACTTGAAGTAATTTTCATACTTAGGTGAGCAAATGATTGAAGTTTGTTGTAATCAGGAGATACATGAGAAAGGTAAAATAACCTGACTGTTGCAGTGCAGTGGGGGGGGCCTTCAAAAGGACAGTACCTCATGAGATTACCAGGGTCCCACTTCTCGAGCCTGTCCAGGTGCCTCTGGATGGCATCCCATCCTTCAGGAGTGTCAACTGCACCCCTCAGCTTGGTGTCATCTGCAAATTTGCTGAGGGTGCACCTGATCCCTTCATCTGTGCCATTAATGAAGACAATAAATACCACTGGTCCCAGTACAGACCCCTGAGGGATACCACTGATGTCCATCAGGACTCCGAGCCATTGACTATGGCCCTCTGGATGTGACCGTCCGTCTGCTCTTATCCATCCAACAGTTCCCTCATCAAATCTGTCTCTCTGCAATTTAGAGAAAAGAATGTTTTTGGGGGACTGCGTCAGAGGTTTTACTGATGTCCAGATAAATGACACCTGTAGCCCTTCCCTTGTACTCTGATGTAGTCACCCCGTCATAGAAGCCCACTAGTTTGGTCAAACAGGATTTTCCCTTGGTGAAGCTGTGCTGGCTCTCTCCAATCTCCTTTCTGTCCTCCATGTGCCTTAGCAGAGCTCCAAGGAGCATCTGTTCCATGATCTTCCCAGGCACAGAGGTGAGGCTGACGGGTTGGGAGTTCCCAGGGTTGGCCTTTCTACCCTTTTTAATGATGGGTACAGTGATCCTCCTTTTCTAGTTAACTGGGAGTTCCTCTGACTGCCATGAATTGTCAGATGTCATGGAGAGTGGGTATAGTGACTTGCAGACCGTCTCTCAGCTTCATCTTTAAACTCTGGTTTTACTTCTAGAGCATCTCATTTGTCTTTAATCCCTCTTGCTTTTGTTCCTTTGCCTTGATCATTCTTACTTTGTCTTATTTAGTGATACTGACTCTGTGGATCTCAGCACAAATTTGGATGTTGATTTTGTAGGAGACAGAACTTCTGGTGTGTTTCTACAGCACTATGTAAGGAGCAGTATTGATTCTTGTGGGGTTTCCCAAGTGTTGCTGAAATGTCCATGTTAAATAGCAATTAAGAATTGCTGTTTGCTGTCCCTGTAGTATGTGGGTCTTTCTGTAGAAGGGTGCTGGAAGAACACAGTCCAGAAGAAGTTGTGACTGTTTGGAAAAGATCTATGTATTTACGTGCTCTTTCTCTTAGCTGTGAGATGTTCCTTGTTTCTGATTATCCTTTCATCCACAGGGTGTAACTGAACACCCTTATCTTACTGGTGTTTGTCAGTGATTGCTGCCTGTCCTGCACCGCATTGCTTTGTAAAGTTGAAGCAAACCTACCTGAACTTTGCAGGAGGTTTATGTTGGATTATAAGGGCACTTCATGTGCCACCTTTTTGCCTCCTTTTCTGGCCTGGGAAAATATATTTACACCTCCTATACTTCAGACATGCCAGGGTATTGAATAAAGCTTTGCAGACTCATCTGAAAGTCAGAGCAAGCAGTGAACTCTTCTGCTGCTTCAAAACCAGTATTTCATATGGAGCCAGCCAGAACTGGGGAAGTTTAATGGCATCAGCTTACAAATAGACACTATTTTTCACTTGCACACACCACTTTTGGTCTGTTGTGTTCAGCAGATAAACTGGATTAATGGTGACTTGAACAATCTCATCATTCGTGTGTTTTCACACCAAGACACTGCAGTGTATCAGAGATTAAAATATCAACTTCTAATGTCAAGTTTAGAACAGAAAAAGGTAAACTCTAAATGTGAAGGTAGGAGTCTTTTCATTTGAAAGCTGTGGTAAAAAAAATTCTTGTGCAGCGTAAGTGAAGCATGAGGTTATACTTTTTGAATTGAGATTTCTTGTGTTAATCTAGGCTTGTATTTTCCAAAGTCTGAATTTCAAATATATTTTAATGATAGAAAGTGTGAAAATCTACACAAAACATTTAAAATTAAAGGGTGCTTTCAACAAACAAACAACAGCAACAAAAATGACAACAAAAAAAGGAAACGAAAAACCACCAAAACCCCCACCAAAATGAATATCCATTCAGAAACTTCTGACTTAGGCAGGTTTCAATGTGGGATGTGCATATACTCAGAAATTCAGCTTTGCGCTCAAAGGTACTCTGAACATTGGTTTTGAGCAGGAAAAGTCTGACAAAATAGCTCAATGGATAGTGTTGCTGCACCGCACCAAGAAGTAGAATAAATTAAAATTCTCCTCACTGTGTGTCTTGGAGCCCATTTCACCTGACTCATCAAATGAAAAATTCATCAATTAATCCTCTGACAATAACAATATATACACAAAAATCAATCCAGGATTGATTTTTAGCCCAAACATGAAAACTAACCCCCGGCTTGCACATAATGTGAAATTTCTCTTCATTTCAACCTTATTATTGAGTATAAAGGCTGAAGTGTTCATAGAATTATTTGTTCTAAGTCAACTACAAAGGTGAGATTGTTTGAGGAAGGGTGTGTGCATCGTGAAGATGTTCTGAAGCGCTATCAGAGTCAGCTAATAAAGTTGTCAGATGCATGTAAGAGCACAGTTGATAGGAGTCTCCCCAGAAGGCAACCGGTGAAGAGAGACACTGATCACTGAGATCTGACAGGAGACCACCCAGGGTAGTCAAAGTCAAATGCGTACTAGGCAGGATCAGTGGTAGGGAAGAGCAGTGAAATGGGAGTATGGAAACTGTCTTGATGGGGGAACACCAGTGCTGCAGCCAAATGGGTAAATCATGAGGCTGAGGCACTTTGCTTCACAGGGATCATAACAAATTCTCAGCAGCAGAAAACGAGATAATAATTTGTCAGATCTCCCACTTGTAATTTCGTACTGCCTTTTCAGTGAAAAGGGAAATTGCAGCGGATTCCGTGTGCATTGGGGTGGCTAGTGCATTGCTATCTCTTTCTTTGTTTATATAATCCACTTCCGGGTATGTAATATTTATTGAAATGATGAGAGGTCTTCCCTAGAAAGACAAAACACTAATCTGATGAGAAGTTAAAATCATCGGTTCATATATGTTCTGAAGTTGCTTCATTTGATGTCACATTGATGCTGGGAAGTATTTTTGTACCAGATTGTATATCAAAATGCTTAAGGTACAGAGTAGAAATTCCAGATAAGAAAATCTCTCAGATCTCTCAAGATAAACAGTTTGCTTTTTATTTGAGGTATAAAATAAAAGTAGCCTACTTCCTGCATTGTGTGTATAAGCTTATGGATTTAACTCCCCAGATCATCAGATTAATACTTCAAGCAACCTTTCCTCCAGTGTAAGAAATAGCGATAGCAACTTACTGAATAAGTTCTTGCCTCTAAACGCCCTATGAAGGAGATAAAAATCTTTTGAGAGAAAGAACTCGTTTTTTGTTCTTTGTATCACCTCTGGCAGCAAGTCCCTGCTTCCATCCCATATATAAAAATTATATTCAGGCTGTAAAGAACCTAAATGGTGTTAAAGAGTTGAAAACTGACACACTGCAGTACACAGAAAATAATCAAATAGCAGATGTATTAACTTTTGATGGGTCTTTGTGAATGTGTATATTTGTGGTGCTGAACAACATTAGCGTATTTATCAAGTTCTAGATGTGTGAAAGGTGGAAACAGACTAAGAGTACTTGGTTGATGTGTATTTCTGCAGTCTTAAAACTACAGAGAATTTTGGTAAGAACATGGGCTGCGAGATACCATGTTGTTATTTTTACTGTCTTAGTTGAAAGCTGTGACCATTGTCTTCAAAAATTTTACGTGTGATAGGAACAAAGATTTGTCATGACTGTTTGTGAGTGTATTAAATATTCAGATGTATGTGATGACTGTGGCTCCAGTGAGAATATCAGGACCTGTGTCTGTTACCATGAAATATTTCTTCCTAAAATATTGCCGCCAAGTATGGCTCATTGGAGGAGAACTTGTTTGCTCTTTCAATTCACAATTTTTTTAAGAATCTTTAAGTATAGACAGCTTCAAAAATTACATTTGTAGGTTTTGCTGTTGTCGTGTAATTACAGGCTGAAGAAAGTTAGGAGGGAAAATGGTAGTTGGTATAACTTACTTCTAGTTATATTAAAGTTGAGTCTGATTTCTGGTCTTTTGTTTCAGCTATGCTTCATACATTTTTTTATACATTACAGATTTACATAATCAATCCCTACGGGAAATGTAGTGTTACCACAGACTGAGTAATAAAGAGTAACTTGAAAGTAGAGAGCATGTATATATTTCAGAATATGCCTCAGTAATTTATTTTTATAATGTTTATTTGGATTTACCTTTGTATTTGTTATGATAGTGGTAATGTATAGTTCAAATTTATTAGTGAAGTCTTGTATGCATTATTTCTAAATATGAGGCTGAAATGTTCTATTTCCATTTCTACAAAGCAGAATAATTTTTTTTAATGCAGGCTAATAGTAATTTGGTAAAATAATAAAAAAATGTCTTTTGAGGGTGCATTTATCGGATATTTTAATTTGTGGATTATTTTAGTGATTATAAAAGATTTTACTCTTAGAGACATTACTTTTTCCCTGTTAGGCAGATTACTTTTTTCTTGAATATATGAATTTCTTCAAATTAGGTTTATATCTTACAGTTATTTAGAGATAAATTGGCAATATTGCTCAGTAATAGTAGAGCTGTTATTCTGGCATGATGCATTGGGACAGATTAAAGTTCTTGATTTTCCCTTTTCTTTAAAACATGTTACAAAAATTTTCTTCTTTGAACAGAAACGTTATACCTTGTTTCCAAAGTGGATATTTTCAGTCCATCTAATATGTCTGCCACCCCCTGTGCTGATTAATTACTGCTGCAGTTTGAGACCTAGCAAGAAGGTGGTCAGCAGGTGGCAGTCCTGGTTGGCAGTGGTACTGGGAAAGGAGCGCTGGATCAAACAACAGAGGAGATGCGTCACATTAATAGCACTGCTTTTGCCAGGAGGTTGCCAGGGTTTTCTGAAGTTCACTGTTTTGTAGTGGGGTTATAGCTGCCTTTTGTAAGCTCCTCTAAAAGTGCATGGCTCAGACACACTGAACATCTAAAACAATTTTGTGATCTTAAGTTTTTTTATTTTTCCAAATTCTTTTTTTAAAACTAATTATTTATAAATAAGTACTGTGGATTTTTGCCAATTGTGCACATATGTGCTTTTTGTTATATGCAACTTGAATTATAATTTAAATGATTTGAATTTTAAATGATATGATATAAATGATATATTTGAATTATAAATTATTTAAATTATTTGAATTATAATTTAAGTGAGTGAAATAAATGCAGAATATACCTAATGGGATTTTTTTTAGGCAAAGGTTTATGCCTTGTCATATGCAATTACATTAGCATTTTCAGATGCATGTGATAAACTTAGACACCAAATCCACATTAAGGTACCTAAATGAAAATACATTACTTCCTGAAATCTCACAAACTTCAAAAAGGGTAGCAGATAGTAAGGATCTCTTTATGGGAAATCCATTTTTCACAGAATCATAGAATATGCAGAGTTGGAAGGGACCCACAAGGATCATCAAATCCAACTCCTGCCCCTGCACAGCACCATCTCCAAGAGTCACACCATGCGCCGAGAGCATTGTCCAAATGCTCCCTGAACTCTGTCAGGTTTGGTGCTGTGACCACTTCCTTTGTTCCAGTGCCCAGCCACCCTCTGGGTGAGGAACCTTTTCCTGATATCCAACCTAAATCTCCTCTGACACAACTTCAGGCCATTCCTGTGGGTACTGTCACTGGGCTACAGAGAAAAGGGATCAGTGTCTGCTCCTCCTCCCCACACAAGGACATTCCAGACTGTGATGAGGTCTCCCCTCAGTCTCCTCTTATCTAGGGTGGACCTCAGCCACTCCTCATACAGCTTCTGCTCAAGGCCCTTCACCATCTTCACTACTCTCCTTTGGATAATCTCTAATGGCTTTATATCTTTCTTATATTGTGGCACCCAAACAGCCCCCAGCACTCGAGGTGAGGCCACCCCAGCTCAGAGCACAGCAGGACAATCCCCTCCCCTGCCCGGCTGGCGATGCTG
>VZRV01002551.1:157855-175543 GCA_013398115.1 Falcunculus frontatus | reverse complement strand
GATGAATCCCATAGGGCCCTGTTGATTCATGAGGATCCAGCTGGAGCAGCAGATCCCATGGACTTTCAGGCTCAGCTGGGAGTTGATCATTCTCGCAGTCATGGTCGTCCAGCTCAGGGCACTGAGACCTCCTTGGTTCATCATCTGTGCTGAAGACAGGGGCAAAGAATGCATTAAACACCTCTGCCTTGTCCCTGTCCCTGTGTGTGAGGTGACCATTCTCATCCTGTAATGGGCCTTAGTAATTTCTCCACTAATATATTTAAAGAACCTCTTTTTACTGTCCCCCACAGTTCTGGCTGGTTTCAACTCCGGTTGAGTTTTGGCTACACGGATTTTCTCCCTACAGTGGCAGCAGCATCTCTGTAGTCCCATGTCATCTGACCTTCCTTCCACTGGGCTTACACCTTCCTTTTTTTGCTTTTTTTCCAAAGTAGATTCCCGTTCAGCCAATCCGGCCTTCTGCCACACCGGCTTGACTTCCAACATTCAGGAATTGCTGCTCCTGTGCCCTTTGGAGGTGATGCTTAAAAAGTTACCAGCACTGATGGACCCCAGCACCTGCAAAAATATTTTCCCTAGAGATCTTATTAATTCCCTGAGCAGCCTGAAGTCTGTTCTCCTCATGTCCAGAGTTGGGGTTTTGCTGGCACTTTTCCTTCTGTCAGCAGAGATTTTAAACTTGACCTCTTCATGCTGTTGCAAAACCAGCCAAATATCAAAATATATATGGGCATCACATATTAGGCAATGAATTGGGGAATATCAGGTGTAGTTTGTCTTTTCAGTCTAGTAGTATGCCTTTCTCAAAGCTACTGAGAAAATTGTGTAATGTTACCAAAAGGAAAATTGCTTATGTGCAGTCAACTTAAAAACACTTAAATAAATTGTTATTTTTAAATTTCACTTAAAAATCTTATTACCTCGTTGAGCCAAATCTTGCATCTACCTAAAGCAGAGTGCACTGTGTTTGTTTTAAAGTTGTGTTTGGGACATGTGGGGACTCCTTTCTTAGAGGAACTAACCTTCTGCCTCACAAAGACACATTAGCCTCTATATTTACTGTTTGAAAACAATTTGTGAAACAAAAGCTTCTCCACACAACACTTCTGAACAGCATTAGCTCTACCTTTTTAGCTTTAATTTTGGGACTGAGACCTGGGATTAGCAAAGCAGCTTTATGTATATTAAAATGCATCCCAGGTGTATTGGTTTGAAAACAAACCAGTGGGAGATCACAAGTCAGGTTTAAAATTTAATAGGAAAGATTAAAAATGAGTGAAATAATACAAGGAAAAGCACTGACAGAGTCAGATACAACCTGACACCCAGTTAAGGTGGCGGTTGGAGTTCAAATGAATTAGTTTAGGTGGAGCGGTGATCCTGTGGAAGGTCTGGTCTCCAGCTGAAGGTACAGTAGTAGCTCTCATCCTCTGGAAATCCCATTGGACAGGGCTGCCTTAGGCAGTTCCAAGGCCAGGTTATATCCGGGTGGGAATGCTTGGCTCCTCCCTCCTGGGTGGAACATCTCACAATAGGATAAGTCCATGAGCCATGCAGCGGTTTCTTGATGGCCCATTGTCTGTTATCAGGGGTGGGTCGTAGCAGGAGATAACAGCTAATGGCCCACAGCTGGTGGTAATAGAATACTTAAATACATCTATATTGTAACCTAGGACACCAAGTCATTGCAGTGTGACCAGATCGAGATTCAGAAAACCATTCTCTTCATGCCTCTCCTGGTGGCTCTCTAGGTGATTTGAGGGCACAGTATCCACCTCCTTGTTACAGAGGGAGAGTTACCACTTCTGCCTGTAAAACTCTTAAAAGATCTAATGATGCAAACCACCATTCTAACATCTGGTTTTATGGTGATATTTTTACACGTGTTTTTGGAGCAATGGAAAATAAGGGTCATGGTTCAATTTATTTCATAGGCTTTCATGTCTTGAAGTTGTGGTCTTAATACCTAAGCCGTTTTGAATTCAGTTTGGCTGAGACTTGGGCTTCGTTTCAATATGCTTAAATTTCAGCATATGTTCAACTGAATGGGAACTTTGGTGTACAGATGATGAGTCTAGATGTTACCATTTACATCATTCTTCCTCATTTAGGAAAAAAATCAAAACATGGATTAGAGGTGCTGAGTTTTCATTGACACTGGGGTGGGAATTGAGGTTTGGGGCCACGCACATTCTTGTTTGGTGTGCATGCTTATTTTGTTCAGTCTCTAAATGAAAGTTAAGGATTTATGCTGTGTTCTTCTGAGTTTGTTCTTTTTTTAACAAATGGTACATTTGTGTTCTCCTATCTTTGTATAACATTAGAAATCCCAAATGCAAGGTGAACCTCGAATTGTTCAAAAATTAACTTTCCTAAAAAGATAAAAAGTCTGTGGCAGAATATCTAAATTTTTTTTTCTGTATCGGTCTTTTTCATACTAATATGCCATAGTTCCATTTGAATAATAAACTGACATTCATGTAGCACACAGGATGGTAGTTCAGAGGCTGGCATTTTGCAATAGCAGCAATAGAACGGGGACACACTGCAATCTGTCCTTTCCACTCTTCACTCTATTATGTGTTGTCTCTGCAGCTGATATGGCCCTGTTCCAGCTTTGGCTTTGCAGCTGATAAGGATCTTTGAACAATGTATTACTTTAGGACTGTACTTTGCCATTTGGGCCGCATTACCTAGGTAAAATGTGGTGAGTTTTATAAAAAGATAATTCCATATTCTGTGTCCAGTTGGAAATAATTCCCTTAGGTTTATGAGTCTTAGTCTTTTTTATTTTGATGTGGCTTTTATATTCTTTTTGGAATAGTTACTACTACATTTAAGGTTAATATCACATAGTTGATAAGCTTTGCTGACAAGAGCTTACTTATAATAACATCTTTGCTTTATTAAAGAGATATGTGTCTTTTTACATGAAAATACATCTTTTTAAAGAGATAAAGATGGTGGGATTTCTGACTAGACAAGCAGCAAGTATAGCAGGTTTTATCTTGTGTCACTTCTTAACTGCGCATTAAGGTTTATCTCAGACTGCAATAATAATGTATTTACAGGGATTTTCCTCTAAGTTTATTAGTAAAATTTGAAATGTGTCTATTTTTGAGAAGATGTAGGCCTGTAAAGCTCAAATCCATAACTGAGGTACAAAAAATAAGAGACAAATACAGTTGGATAAATATATCAAGCCCCATAATTTCTCTATGTAATTCAGATGTACCTATATGTGTATCAGAATTTATATTCCATTATTGAGCTTACACTCAACAATATCTAAATTGCAGGAATCATATAGAACTGGACATACTTTCAAAAGAGGTTGTATTCCTTTCCTTTTCTAAGGTAATTTCTCTACAAAATTCTCCTTCTTTAATCTAGGACTAGAGGAACTTTGCCGCTGGATTTTTTGTGGCATCAAGGAGCAACTCTAGGAAATAAAAGGGACTGGTTGGTAGCGAAGATGATTGTAGGAATGGCTAGGTATATCACCACTTTCAGATGAGTGGTTGCTAGCTGGTTGTACCTCTGACGTCCCCAGGGAAGTGGATGCCGTGATCAGGCTTTGAGGACCAGGGATTACGAAGGCTTGTTTCTGATATTAGTTAAAGGGTGACTACAGAGACTTGATCAAAAAGTAAGAACTCTGCTGAAGTAGAGAATGTTATCATCTGTCCAGGTAAATTGCTTCAGAAAAGCCAAAGTATGGAAAAGTCACCAGCTTTCTTCCTCCTCGGCTACCCATGCATGGTTTTTCATGAGATTTTCTGGCAGAATAGAACAGTCTTTAAAGGCACCTTGCCCCATTTATTTGATGTAGTATAATGTTCATTATCCATTATTACACTGTATAAATCCACTTTTTTACCCCTAATAAGCTATTTTCCATGTTTCTCTTGAAGGACAGTTCTCATGAGAGCCTTTAACAAGGCCTTGTTGCTTTGTTTAGACTCTTGAGACAAGTTGCCTTCATAATTCAGGGGAAGATGTTTTCCAAAGAACAGACATGCAAGTCTTCATTGTATCCTAGGCACGAACTCAACAATATTCTAACCCATTGAGATTATCATGTTTGCCTCCACCATTCCGGATACTCATCTATTTCTTCAGTTTGGATGTAATATCTGGATATTTCTAACCCACATGAAGTATCTGAGAAATTGCAGTAGAGTCCTGCATCTGCAGGTCACCACCTTTCAATACTGCCACATCCATATTCACAAAATGGAGGATGCCATTGGTAGTATATTTACTAACAAAGGGCATATTTGTCAGTTTGTCTTTGTGTGGACTACCCTTTTCCTCTCAGTTGGAATTCCTTATGAGCGAAGAAATGTTTTCTAACAGCACATCAGATGTGAGTGCTCATAGGAACTTTGATCAGCTCCTGCCTGCCAGAAGACAGGCTTTTATACCTTCAATTTTTGACAAGGGCTTAAACCCAGTATTAGTGGTGTACATGTTTCTGCAGTTGCTAGTTGTGCATGTATGTGACATCATTTGCCAAACTTTCTGGGTGACTTGATACCTGATGTCTTCTGTACGCATCATCCAAGCATTCCATCAAAACAGTGATTGATCTTGTGAGTTTCTGGAGGTTCTTGGGAATGGTAGCTAAACACAGTAAACACAAAGCATTTTCCCTTCTTGATGCTTGGCAGCCTAAGTTGATCTCAAGGATGAGCTCAGAGTTTTATCTGAATCAGTTCATTAACTTACTGGTATTCTTTCGAAAGCCCCTTTTATTGTTGACCTTGTTTCTGGACTCTAGCACTATTATCTAGGAAAGAGCCAACCCTTCATACTCTTCACAGCTCTCTGAGAGTCTAGTTTGATTATTGGAAGGCTAAGTTGCCTAGTGAGAGAGTCTTTAAATGAATCAGGCAGTGGGTTATGCGTTGTCTCCATCTGTTATGGGTTTGAAGGTGAGCCTTTCCATCCAAACATTAAGGCATACTCCAGTATGCATTGTCTTTGGCTTTCTTCAGATACATATCTAAATGGGAAGTCTGTGAAGCATGAAGAAAAGCAAGCTGCAGACTGCTATGAAATGTTGTGCCTGTGATAGGAGGGCAGCTTCTGATGCCAAGTTCAGGCTAGCAAGTAATTGTTTGAACGGTACAGGTGTTGCCCAGAGGCGGTTGCCAGTTATGGTGGAACTTGTACTAATCTGTGCATGAAGTAGAAAAGTTACATGC
The DNA here is from genome assembly GCA_013398115.1 of Falcunculus frontatus. Taxonomy (NCBI): domain Eukaryota; kingdom Metazoa; phylum Chordata; class Aves; order Passeriformes; genus Falcunculus; species Falcunculus frontatus. The sequence goes on along the minus strand of VZRV01002551.1, from coordinate 170,330 downwards.
TACAACTGTGGTTCTTCAAGACATTAGAAGGATGGCAGTCCACAAAACAGCCCTTTTCCCACGGCTCTCCAGGAGTGTTGAACTATGCAAGGAGTCTAGAGAGGGATCTTTCCTTTCCTAGCACGACAAGGTGGCCTAAAGCATCTGTACAGCAGTGATATTTGTCACCATTGTAAGGGTACTTGACTTGTAGTATATGCAGACGTACAGCAAAATTCATCCTGGCTGAGTTGTTTTGGAAGGCATTGTGAAACAGCTTCACAGTTCACTCAGGAAATTGTCCCTTCCCATTTGCTCTGCCCTGCCCTGCCCTCTCTTCCCCCCAAAACTTATTTCATTGCTGGTTTTTAAGAAACTGCTTTCTTGAGCCTATCTGCTTACATAATATTAATGTCTTGAAATTGGTGCTCTTTATTAGTCTGCATAGAACTTACTTAACCCTTATATAGCATTTGTAAGAGTTCAGGAAGTTAATATGTTCCTTCATTAATTTCTGGTTTACTAATGTGGAATGAAAACAATAAAGAAAATTGGTGTTCAGTACAATAGTATTGTGTTAGTGTTAGATGTTAGACATGTAATTAGAACTTTATGTATTGCCCAAATATTTTTTCCTCTTGCAGCATTGTAAATAGTAAATTTTTTTTGTGTTGTCACTTGCTCACTCTTTAGAAAAGTAGGATCCATTACCTAGCCCAAAGGGTTTCCAGTTGAATCTTCATGAACTGAACAGATAAATATTATGTATTCTCCTTTCACAGCTACAGATACTGAGACACAACAGGCTTGCAACCTGATGGAAATACAGATGCTAATTCAGTAGCACAGCTGGTTTACAATTTAGGAGGTTTTTTTAAATAGTTCTGTGCATAAGCCATCTGACCGTGCCTATTTTCCTGTATCTTTCGGTAGGCAATATTTTAAGCCAGCCTATTTCTAAACTACTTACCAGTAGCTCATGCATCTTAATGCTGTTCCTGAAGCAGCTGATTATATTAACTGCACTAAGAACATCTGTAATAAAAAAACCCTGCTGTTTTCTGAGCCATTCAGTCTAAATTGTTAGGGCTCTGACTGTGGGTAAAAATGAGTGGAATATAATGTGAGTATTACAATATTCAAATATAAGTGTATTCTGGGGTTTTTTTACTTCAAAATAAGTATCAAATACTGGTTTTGCTTATTTTAATTACAGCAGTTACATTTTAGACTCAAATTTCATCTACTGTTTTGAGTGTTTTGCTGAACTGTTGTAAAAAAGCTGTCCAAGTAGCTGAATTCCTCCTTCATTGCTTTTACCTGGTGGAATTGTGCAGTTGCTCTATAACTTCAGTACAGCAGTATGCCTCTCTGCCAAACTGAAATGCTATGAAAAATTTAGTTATATATCACACTTACTTTTCTTTTAAGTGGCATTATTGGCCTCACTAATAGTGTGACTAACCTCATAATCTTCTGTCTCTTTCCCCCAGGAAATATGGCTCTGTTCTTCCCCATTTAATTTGGTGCCAGACTGTGTAGTCTTTCTTTTAAGTTCTTCTTTATCACAGTGTTGTAGTATAGGGGATCTCTCTAGATCATTTCAATCTCTCTTCATATGTAAAGATAATGGTAACATCCACAATGGGAAACAGTGACTGTAAGAAAGCACACAGCTTGGTGTTTCCTTTTTTTTTTCCCTCCCAACTTCAACCATGGTCTTTCCTCTGAAAGAATGAAAACCATGGAGCTTATCAAAATAACTTACCTCCCTGGCTATTGATTGTCTCCTTTAATAGTCCGTTAGAATTAGATGGAGAAAATACATTTTAGATCTTTTGGTCTGCCTCCCTGCTAGTCCAGCATTGTTCCCTTCATTATGCCACCAAGTGTTTCTTCTAGTTTGTTGAGAAATCATTCCACAATTTCACTGTCAGAAAGATTTTCCTGATATGCGGCATGCATTTTCCCTTTTTTTCATTTAATCTGACTTTTCACAGTCATATTTTCCTATCATTCCAATATTTCTCTTTCTTGCCACGTACTTAGATTTTACAAGCTTTCCTGCATGGCTACTTTCTTACTAGTACCATAGCTGAGGCTAAATTATGCTGGCATTCAGCATTTAATTTTTTTATGTGTGTTTTTCTTCTAGGCCTCTGTTATTTTAGTATCTTATTGAAATGATATTGAAAATGATAGGGAAGATTGCAGACCTGAGTATAAGAAAGGCCTATAACCTGTGATTTCTCAAGGTTTTCTTATTTCTCACTTCTACCATTGTTATTCTGCAAATGTATGCTATTCTTGAGCAAACTTAATGTAGGTTTAGCAAGTGATATAATCTCAAGGTCACTTATTGCCTTTTACATTTGTTTCTCTTATTAAATGTATGGTCTTTGAACTATTTTCTCTGTTTCATTCAGTGTCATTTTTATGATGATAGTACATCTTTTTTTTTTTCATTTTTCTTCATAGAGATCTGAATCTGAAAGCCCTGTAGATTCTGTTGTACTATTTCTCTGTTCTCTTTAATATTTGCATCTCTGGCCAATTCAGGGTTTTATATCTTTGATTCTGTTAACATGATCATTAATCTCTTTCAGTTTGTAACAGCGGTAATTCATGAATTTGTCGACAAATTTATTTTTTACGGTATGGTATTATAAGATGTCTCTATTGAAATTCAGCTGAGGAATTTTTTCCCATGTTCCTTGTATTTATTTATTTGTTTATTATTTTTTATAAATCTATTCCACATTTTATTTGTGATTCTAATATCCCCTGTACTTCTCCCCCATGTGGAAGCTTCAGGTCATGTTGGAAATTGTTCACCACAGATTTGTGAGTAGTATGGTTCCTTGGTGGTGCTGAGATACCTGAGCTGAGTCAGAAATGGTGCTTTTCTAAGTAAGTTCTTCCTGACTTCATTTCCTCAAAACTCAGTCTCTATGACAGAACACAAGTTCCAAAGCGTGTGGTGTCCATCCTTCACAAAGGCTTATCTTCCAGCGAATGCTTGCCAGCAGTTAAAGATCTCCAGAATGAAGAATACCCACATTGAAGGACTTTTCAGGCATCTTTTCTCATCACTCATACTGAGTGCCTCTATGATCGGATTGTAAGCTTCCTTGCACGTAAAGTGTTCTTTGATATTTCTATACATAATTAATCAGAAATTCAAAGCATGCAATAATACACATTCTCAAGACTATTTATTGTTATATATCTTTTTTTGTTGCTTACCTCAGTTCAGAATAGAGGAAGAAAAAATGTAAATCTTTTAAAATAAAATACAGGGAATTTTAAGTAATCATCAGCAAAAGCGTTGCTCTTCATGTTTTAATTTTGTAATATAGGTTGGTTTGTAAATAAATTCATACAGGAATTATTTTGGTTTTATACCTTAAAATTTACCTCCAACTTTATTTATCAGTTCTATGAGTTGGAATTGTTATCTTAAATGACGAAACATTGACATGGTTGCAATTTCATGGAGTGCCAGAATAGCATGAATTATATGGGTTTATTCTGTCTGTTGATTGCATGGCAGCAGGGTAGGATTTCTGTAAAAAGTGTGAGTTTAGTTGATTTTTTTAAATGAAAGCCTCAGAGTGCTACATTCAGCTGACCATTGTCTTTGTGAAGTTGAAAGCAGCATGCAATGACCTGTCAGCATTCTGCTGCAATGCCACTGTGCATAATTACTATTGCTTTTACTGTTGACCTGCTGACTGCCCTCAGTGCCAGAGTATACATATCACAGCTACCTTCTGCGAGTTTCAGTTCACTTATTCACAAAAGCCTTTTATTGTGTAGTAAAATGTTAGTTTGGTTTTTAGAGGCTCTCCTCTGGTACGGAGGTAAAGGTAAAATTTTATCAGAGGCACTGTTGATTCTGAGGTTCTGTGTTTGTGAATGCTGATCTTTGTATGTTGGGTCTGGTTTTGATAGGTGTAGTGTGTTCAGAAATCCTTTTAAAATCATTTGGAATTGTTTTCTTCATAGTTTGAAAGAGAATCAAGTCCAGACCATCCTGAGCTGTGTGTTTCTTGAAAAACAACAACAAAAATCGCCTACAAATCAGTACGCAAAGGTCAGAAATGTGCACGGGTTTTTTATCTCCAGGTCATAAAACACATGTTCTGCAGTGCTCTTTTTTAACTCACTTAGCATTCTCTGTTTGTAATTCTTACCTCCATCGTTTATGGTTACTTTGTGCACTTCCATTTTCTTCTCTTGCATTCCCACATTGTCCATGTCGGGGCGTTTTCTACGTTCCTATTTGTCTCCCTTCTTCACTGCAGAGCACTGGGCATCCAAAGGCAAACAGCATCCACAGCCTTGATGACAAGGTGGAGCAATCATCTTCAGCATTTTCATTTATTCCAATGGTTCTCATCAGTTTGTGGAAATCTGTTCAGGGCATTAGTTCTTTGGGATCTGAGTTATATCTAGAGAAGCAGAGCTGGTAGGTGCACCTCGTTAGTGTTAGATTGGCTCAGTAGCGTGGTTCAGCAGAAAATCTCTCAGTTGTCCCTACCATCTCAGAGCGCTCAAAGAGTAGGCAAGGTGGATTTCTTGCATATGAAACCTAGCCAGTAGGTTCACTTCACTTGAATTTGTGTAGTATGGTGGATATTGTATCCTCAGCATTGACAGTTTTGCTCTGCAAGGCTCTGGCATTGGGCTGCGCTGGTTGCTAATGCCAACCTGCTAATGAGAATCGTCTTCACATGACCAGTTCTGCAGTGGGTCAGTGTTGTTCGTGGTTTGTTAGCTTTGTTGACGTCATTGAATTGCACCTGGCAAGAAGAGGATGTAGCTGTGCAAAAATAAGTAGAGATATCTGTTAATGCCAGAGCAGCCTCTGGAAGAACATTATCTTTAGTAAGAAGTTATTTTTACCAGTAGAAGAAGACAGTGATGTAAAGCAGAAAAAATAGAGAATCTCTCCTATTATCAGTGGTGTGAAATATAAGATTGCCAAGCAGGAAATTGGTAAAACAGTTGTACAGCAAATCTGGTAATGCTACTGTTCTTGCTAAGCTAAAAGTTCATATTCAGAAGAACTGCGGTTACAGTGTCTTTAAGAAAGATTCAAAAAATGGTAGATTTCAAATGTAGTTACCAGTCTGTTTGTTATTTCATAACAAAATTTATATTTCTTGATACAATTAAAATGGCATTGTAGATGAATATTGTACTAAACTTGTACATAAACTGAAGAAGAACATATGCTGCTTATAATACCTTCTCCCTGTCTCATTTTTCCTTTTCAATTTACTTTTTTTATTGCAAACGAGCAACGTAGAGCCACATAATAAATGTGTTGTTGAAAGTATTGAAACTCTTCATTGATGACATAGATGCATGAATGTTTCACATGGCAGAAAATGCAGAAGATTTCCTCAAGGGATGCAAAGAAAGTGTTTAGATTTTCATGGCAGCTTTCAGAGTGGGAGCAAGTATTTAAATATTTTTCCACTATTAAGATTTTTGTCGATTGTCAGTTCCAGGGGAGAACAACCCATCTTTTCCTGGCCTGATAATGTTATGCTTGCTGTGCTCATGTCAGTGTTGCCATGAGCTTTCACTTACTGTTACAGAACTCCAAACCAGATTGTAACAATACACTGTTTTGAAGCCATGACCTTGAAGCCATATGGAGGAACAGGACATTCCAGTCGTCTGTATGCTTAAGAAAATATTGAGGCTAGTCAGCTCTTTGGTGAATGACAGTTTGGCTTCTGTTTTTCTGACTAGTATCTCAAAAGTACAGTTTCAGGGTAAGCTTGTGTCAGCTGCCAGACAGCTAGCCTGCAGCAGACTGGCCTCTGCTCTCCTGTGCTTGCAGGCAAGAACACATTCAGCTACCAGCATGGAGGGAAAAGCCTCACCTGAGATACCCCAGTCTGAGGTGTAATACCTTAACATAGGTCCAAGCTTCCTTTTTCCCTGCATGGACAGGGCACAAACAGTTTATGTTTTATGAAGCAGTCTCCCTGTGTGTGTGTCTTACTTTTGAAGTAAAGACAGCCAGAGCACATTCTCTAACCCCGAGGGCAGAATGCATGCTGTGACTCTTACGTGTGCAGATAAACTTTTTCCTCCCTCTCCTGTTCTCCACATATCACAGAGGCTGCCTGCTTGGTGCTGCCTGCTGGGGATGGTCTGGGATTCTGCTATGAATGCCTTTGCTCTATTTGGAGAGTGTGGATTGACGGTGAGGTAGGGGATGTGGCAATATGCCGGAGCTTAAGCTGGTGTCTGTGCACAGTTTAGTGGGATTGCAGCCTATGAGGCTGTGCCGCAGCTGGAGTCATTGTTTCCTGCAGGCAGAAAAGGAATATGTCATGTTTACAACTATTTTCAAGCCAGTAGCTAACCTAGCAGTAGTAACATAGCATGTAAAGTCTTTATACATCAAATTGCCTCTTCCAATTCCAACTGGGCAAAATAGGTGATTTTAACTATGCTGCAGGAGGGGTAAGAGTGGAACAAGTTTGTGAAATGCCACAGAAAAATAAGGGACAAATAATTAAAAGAAATTTTTAACTTTGTAATTTATATTGCTGATGGTAAAAAGGGGCAATTTCAACAGGGGGATTGAGAATGTGCAGTATACAGGCTTTTTTCCAGCTAGAACAATATTTATTTAGGGCATTTTGGAAGATGCGATTACTGAATCTGAAGCTAATGCGTGAGTGTGCAGTACAGGTTTTTTTTAGATGTGATTTGGAGAAAGGGACAGGTAACTAAGATAGCTATGAGGTTAATGAAGCTGCACTCCCTAGTTTTCTCTATTATTTAAAGGGATACTGCCAGCTTGAAACTCAGGCAATTTACAAAAAAATGTGTAGATGTTTATAGAAAACAGCACACTCTGCTCATTGGTTTTAGTGGCTCTCTAGTTTATTTTCTAATGAATGTGATTTTTTCCCCATCTCTTCAAAATCTCAGTGAATCTGATCATGCAAATATTCAAATGCTGTGTGATTTCTCTGCACATAGTTTTATGTATAAAGTTATGCATTTGCCTACATACCTGTTACATTGGAGCCTGAATATTTACAAAGGGAGTCAGAGAAATGAATTATGCATAGCATAGAGAGATGTCAAACCACAGAAAAAAACCTAGTAGAAAAAAGAGGCGGGGAAGGGAGGAATGTGTTTTTCTCCAGTCTCTTGCAGTTTTAGTAAAGCTGGATGTCAGATACAACATGATGAAAAAAACAGTAGAAATGTTAGCTCCTGTTTAAGCACTCGTAATTGTTTCAGTTGTTAGATGCTGTACTTTGACGGACCTTTCCTGGCATGCATAGAATTATTTAAAATTTGTTTTATGAATAGTAGTACAGAAAATATGTTGTGTTTTCCACTAGTTTGAGAATCACAGGATCAACTTGATTGGAAAAGACCTTTAAGATCATCTAGTCCAATGTGTGACCGAACACCATCCTGTCAACTAGACCATGGCACTGAGTGCCACATCAGTCTTAAACACCTCCAGGGACAGTGGCTCCACCACCTCCATGGGCAGCCCATTCCAGTGCCCCATCACGCTTTCTGTGAAGAAATTCTTCCTAATGTCCAGCCTGAACTTCCCCTGGTGCAGCTTAAGGCTTGGTCCTCTTGTCCTGCTGTTGCCTGGGAGAAGAGACCGACCCCCACCTGGCTACACCCCCCTTTCAGGCAGTTGTGGAGACTGATAGGGTCTCCCCTGAGCCTCCTTTTCTCCAGGCTGAACAACCCCAGCTCCCTCAGCTGCTCCTCACAGGACTTGTGCTCCAGACCCTTCACCAGCCTTGTTGTGCTTCTCTGCACATGCTCCAGCAGCTCAACATCCTTCCTAAATTGAGGGGCCCAGAACTGCACACAGCACTCAAGGTGTGGCCTCACCAGTGCCAAGTACAGGGGAAGAATCACTTCTCTGGTCCTGCTGGCCACGCTATTCCTGACACAGGCCAGGATGCCCTTGGCCTTCCTGGCCACGTGGGCACACTGCTGGCTCTTGTTCAGTCTGCCACTGTCCCTTTCTGCCTGACCACCGTCCCGCCACTCTGTCCCCAGCCTGTAGCACTGCAGGGGGTTGTTGTGGCCAAAGTGCAGGACCTGGCACTTGGTCTTCCTGAACCTCCTATCATTGGATTTGGCCCATCAGTTCAGCCTGTCCGGGTCTCTCCCAGAGCCCTTCTACCCTCCAGCAGATCAATACTCTCCCCCAGCTTGCATTACAGACTGTTGTAATTTACTGTTACAGTAGAGTGTCCCATGGGGGCCATGTTAAGCTTGCTACCGCAATTCAGATGTTGCTATTTGCTAATTTTTATTTCTGGGTTTTTTAGTATTTACTGTACAAAAGAGGTCCTTAATAGTGTTTGTTGTCAGAATTTTCTAGCAATATTTGACACTACAAAAGTAACCAGTGAAAGGAAACCCCATTATTATTGTTATTACTATAGTTACTCCACTGTGTCCCTTTCAAGTTTGGTCCTCAATATTCAGAAATCTGTGCAACCAGGAGAAAGATTGTACGTTGTCAGGTCTTGTCACAAGCAGCTTCTTTCAAGGTAGGACTATTTGTTAAATGATCCTGTAATTGACATACTCATGCTACCCCCAGTGAAAAAGATATTATTCAGCGGACTGGAGATTCATTAGAGGAATTCTTTGCTTTAGTATCTTAGAAATCTGCAGGAAGGAACTATTTTTCTTTGCAATTTTACTCTTCTTCTCCATACATTATGTAAAGCAAAATTTAATCATAAAAGTGTTAACTGTTGAGCTGCATGGTTCTGAATACATATGCAGTGTGGTTTCCCATATTTACAAAATTTCACAATTTTTCATGGAAACTGTGTAAAATGCATCATGGAGGATTTGGCATTAGGTCAATACTCAGTCAAATTGAGACTAGTTTTTCCAGGAACTGAGCAGTGCATTTCTTCAGAGAGGCTGAAATAAAATGCAGACCTTACACATTTTGCAGTATAATATTCCTTATAAGCTGTCTAAAGTTTATTAACTGTTTCTAAGGTTCTCATTTTATTTGCTTCACTAGTGGTGTAATTTTGAAAGGCACTAAGGTATGGACCCTAAAGGGAAAGTACATTTTAGATTCTGTTAATATTCAACTCTGAGCGGTACCATCAGTGCTTAAGGCACCTGATGCATCCTCTTTTTTTCACTGTAACATCACAATTTATTTTCATTTTGTTACATCACCACTGGTATACCACTGGAAATACATCATGTGGATCATTATCTCTATAATTTCTAGGTCCTTGAGCTAATTAGTAATTTCTGGTTGCAGGGAATAAATGAACAAAAACTTGAAATTTATATGAGATTTTTAGCTCTAAATAAGGAAAACACATTCCCAGTCGCAGAAAATGCATGTTCTTAAGAGCTCCACTGTTGCCATTGATATATTCAAGATCTTCCATTAGAGTGCAGCCACATCTTGTATCTTTTTAACTGGTTGGAATGCCTCGTCTGTCATCAGATATTTTGTACTTTGATTTAAACAGTATTGGCCATTCCTGTACTGATTGATGATGTGTGCCCTTATCTGAACCTTGCCTTATAAAAATCATAAATAAAAATCAACCAGCATATCAGTTTTGGATCTTCATAGGGTTGGGGTTTTTTTTAACTTTTGCATATAGAAATTAGTATTTTGTTATAAAAAAGGTTCTAGTCTAGGACCGCTAGAGTTTGCTATGGCACAACATATTCTTCTGTCCGTAAACCAGTAACTCTCAGGATACATAACAGTCCTTCCCAAACAAACTGCTGTGCATGAACTCCCTGGAAAGTGTTTGCAGATATCTGTATGTTAGTACTGATGATTTCTCTCAATCTTTTCTGTAACTGGAATACTGTTTTGAGGTATCGGGAGACTTGCTTCTGTTAACCAGAAACAACAGAGGGTGCTCTTTCATACTGCATACTAAGATGCATATTTCCATAGAACTTACATCCTTGCTTTCTCTTAGCTCATTATTTCCATGCTGTTTGCTTGAATATCTCAATATCAAAAGTTTTAAGTCAAATGTGACTGCATTAATGCTTCTGAGTTTTCTGCCCATTTTTCCCAAGTGGCACGTAATGATCAGAGTTACCCTTCTTTTTTTTCCTATACTGAATTTCAGAATTTCTATAATAGAATAGAGTATGCAGGTCTTACTCTTTCACAGTACCATTGGATCCTTTTTGTACCATAAACATTTTATCCAGTCTGCCTATTGGCAGATGGCTTTTGGATTTATTGACAGAGAAATCCAGTTATATCTTCCTATTTGTCTTGTTGTTCGTATTCTCCAAGTAGTTACTTAAAGAATAGGGTTGGGAGATCTGGGTTGTGTTCAGACCTCTGTCATACAGTTCTTGTAAAGGTAATTCTCTAAAGCTTCATTTTTTCCATCTGTAGAATAGGAGGAATGATAATTGTGTGCCAGCTGTCTTCTGGTGGGCAGAACATTCAAAAGTTTCTCTGTTCCCATCATACTCGCAGCTCTACTTAAACACGCTGCTTGCAAAGGTCTGTGAAGAATTTTCCACGCTGACTGCTCATCATTCCTGAGAGCCAACGCTGAGGACGTGGAAACCATCTTTAGCACTATCCGTGCTTCTCGGGATAGTGCCCACTTGGAAAGGAGTGAAAAGCAGCAACTGCTGGTTATGCCATATTGGACTAGCAGAAAACGTGGGACTGTGCAGGCTGTGCTAAAGAGGAGAGCAGCAAAGAGAAGCAGATCTGGGAAAGCTGTTGGGATGGGCAAGGTTGCGTCTGTACCCAAAATGATTTGCCTCATCCTCTGAAAAGCTGTGATATCCAACTACCTTGCCATAGTCAGAGTTGCTAATATAAAGACCTGCATTTCGGTACTGCTGGTAATAGAAAGGACACAAAATGGTGTGAAATAATTTTTATTTTAATTTATTATTTTATTACACAGCACTAGCTAGGACTTAGTTTTCCTGTTGCAGCAAAGGCATTTGGGGAACTCAACCTTTCTTATTTCTTCCATTACTAGACATCACTGCTAGTTCTTTGTGAGTTTTGTAGGTAATGCATATAAATGCCCATTCCCAACCTGGAGTGAACTGCTTTGATGTTCACTAGTACTCCAGACTCTTAAAAATATCCATTTATCAAAGAACAGTGATCACCCTTTCTCAGTGACATTTCTAAAGCAGTATGAAATCCAAGGAGTGCAAGAGGCATAACAGGCTTTTGGAGTTGAAAAGTGGTTTGTGCTCAGATATGGGGAGTTTGCACTTTTATGAAATTAATGTTTCACAAAACTGAAAATACGAAAGTTTACTTTGCCCGGGAGTGGTATTAATTTTCATTGCTGCTGTTTAATAAAGGAAAATGAATGCACACTAGAGTGGTTGCAGAAACTGTCCAATATAGTATCTCCAAAATGTAGCTCATTTTCTTAGCTATATTACTTGAAATTATAGGAGAAATTTTACTTTCAAAAATTGAGTTTAAAATAAGTTAAGGAAAAATGTTCTAAATGTATTTTGTCTTCCCAAATCTTTCTGTTAATATAGGTACAATGAGCACAAACAATATATTTTGTTTGCACCTTTGTCCAAGGAGACTGTTTCGTATTTCTCTTTTGTACAGTTGTTATATTTTGTTTGGTTTCTTAGAAAAATACAAAAGAAAGGGAAAAAGTATCATGCAATCCAGTATTTGCATGCAAAATTGCATCTTCAAAAGTGCTGTTCAGTGTCTCTTCAAACTGTGTCCCGTCTGCGCAGACCTAATTGCAAGACCAAGTACAAAATACTTATGGCAAAAATACCCCACTGACTTTTTAGAAAGAACATTTCCAGTGGCTTTTTTTTGCACTCTGGTGCAAAACCAGCCACTCTGGTTTATCAGTTTCCCATACGGCAAAGTACTGTTTCTTAGAATATTTATGTGTTTAGCTTTTTAGTTTCAAACTTATTTTGAATTACTGTAAAACTCAGGAGAGACATTCCTAGCTGTAAATCTGTTTCATAGAAATGTTTGATAGATTGAGCCTACTATTGCTTGTGGGTTTTTTTTCTTTAAATATTGCATATGAGACGAATAATGCAGCCTGACACATATTTTAGATCATTCTACTGTTTTGTTGTGTTTGATCACTTAGGTGCACAATTTTTGATTTGTACACCTGTAAAATGAGTGTAGCAGCACATAAGTGACTTAAATGATAAACAGTGTAATTAAGCAGTGTTTCTAAAATAAGATTTTATCTTTGTGTCTGATGCTGGTTATTGTAGAAATACACAGATATTTTGATCTACAAGTGGAAAATACTTTGATCTAAAATAAATGTCATGTATTAAAATGTTATGCAGAGATAATATTAGTAGAAAATAAAATTGGATTTGTGTCTTATTTAAATAGCATGCCAGTTTTGTACTTCATGGATATGTTTAACATCTGGCATACACCAATTCACAAATTCTAATCAGACAGATTTAA
>VZRV01002551.1:7855-150355 GCA_013398115.1 Falcunculus frontatus | reverse complement strand
AGCTGTTTGCACTTAGTGAAGAAAAGCAGAAGCTGGTTTTACAGCCTGAGTAGTTGTTAGGGACAGATTATTTGCAGCCCAGTATCCTGCCTGCATGGCTGGGGTGGATTCACTTTCATTCAGTCTCCAGCAATTTCTCCAAATAGCCCAAATCCTCTGTCAGGGAGAGGTGGTGGGTCTGATGTTTATTAAACAGTGTTTGGAGCAGTAGTTGAACATTATCATAGTTCTTTCTGTTAAGTCACAGAAATAAATTAATCCTGTAGCATAGTTTCTTGTGTCTCACTTGCCATCAGAAATAATTTTCTGCTGCAATTCCTAGTGAAACTAGTGCTTGTAAAGGCATGGAAGTTCCCCACAAAGAATAGAGTAAACAACTGAGAATATAAAAATCCTTTTAATTCATGGATGTTTTTATTCAGTTTTGACCTTGCAAACAAACAGCATAAAACAGGGTTGCAAATCTAACACATAGACATATTTGGGTTGCTAATTATAGAGAGATGTAAAACATTAATTCTTTTCAAAACTTTTCAACAGTAAACTCAAAATGTGGGAACAGCTTTTCTGGTAGGTTTTTCTAGCCTTGGACACTGATTTGTTTAGTATAGCTGCACTAGCACCAAATTAACAAATAGTAAAGTAAGACATAGTCATGGCATGTTTAATAATTTCCAGCATAAAGATTGCGAAATAAGATGAACACACTTCTGCATGCAAATAGATTTGGACGTAATGCAGTGATGAATTGGAAGGCAGTAACAGAAAGGAAATGAAGAGTTTATTGTTTCTATAGCTCTAATATCCATTAAAAGTTAGTTACACAGCAGGTGGCAGTTTGGATAAGCGTAAAGTGAATGTTTTGAAATAAATAGCAGCTGGGTGACCTGGGATGTCAGGGCTCTAGACAAGGGTGTGTGTTTGTCAATATATCCTACATGTTTTACAGACTCCTCAGGGACCAGGAGAAGATACAATTTCACCTTTTCTGTGCCAAAACATTTTAATTATATCTTCTTCCAAGTACAGCGGTTCAGTAACCAAGGAGCTGACATTGATGCATGTGTTGATAAAGCTGCAAACATTCAAAATGAGATTAACAAAGATTTTGAGGAAAGGGTGACAGCTAATTTTGTACAGTATTCTGCATCTAATTCAGGTCAGTGTAATGATAGAATATTTTATAACTGCTGTGTCATCTAGAAAGACTTTTATGATGCTTTGTGTATTTAAAGATTTGTGTATATGAAAGTACAGTTCTTTATACATTGTTCAAGCAGGTTATAACGTCTTTATTGAACATCTATTGGCTGTAGCTGTAAACAAGAATAAACCTAAGCATTTAGAAGCAATTTCAGATATCCATCCGTATTAATCACAGTAATAAGTTCCTTTTGTCTAATTCACCTTCAAAATATTGACTTCAGATGTGAAATGGAAGCAAAACTACCACGCGCATTTTGTGGCGTCGCTTAATACTTGCAAAAAAATTGGATGGAAAGTTATAGTAAGTGTATTTAAAATATCAAACTGTAGTTTCTTTGTATTATGTGCAGTCTTTTGAGAACATCTCAGTGTATTTCTGCTCTGTTCTCCTCCTTGTTTGAAGGTAACTCACATTCTTCCACTTTTCTTTTTGTTTGCGAAATTTTGTCCTCTTTTTTATCCGCTCAGTTCTCCATCTGCTTTCACTTTTGTTTGCTTGGGCTGTCTCTCATCCCAACTTGATAATGAGGAATGCAGTGTGACCCTGACCTCTATCAGCCCATGCATGACCTTCTGACTCGCCCATATAACCTTTGACCTTCTCTTTGACAGCTTGATTAATTACCCTGTGTTATGATTTATGAGTAAGTGCTATGTAAAAATAATAGACAACAGGTGGTCCTCTAAAATCTTTTTGTGGCACGTATTCTTTTCCTGCCTAACCTGATGAGCTGTTTTAAGTTTGGAACTTAGTGGGACAAAGTGTGTTTGGCAGGAGCATGGCATTTTTACACACTTGGACACAGTGCTGGAATTCAGGCAGCTTAGGTATATCTGGGATGGAAATACCGCAGTGTTAGCAGGGTGCAGTTGCCAAAATGTACATTGGGTGGAAACAGAAAGTGGAATCAACTGACATTTCAGGCGTTTCAGTCACAGGTCACGTCTTGAGAAAATTGCTCAAATAATGGAGGGGGCATTTTTCAAGCTGAGCTGCATCTCCAACAGCTATGTTTACTTTAACGCTTCACTAGTGACTTCTGATTGGTTGTCATGACCTCATCCTGCTGTTGCACCTACAGTGTCGCAACAGTGACATAGATGTACCCTTCTTGCAGTAAAGATGGGAAAGGAACGGATCATACTTCTTTCAGAAAGATGAATGGACATTGCTGTGTCTGTTTTAACCACAGGCAGGTTTAAGAACAGTGTGCTTGGAGTTGCATTTCCCCAAGGAATTAATTCTGGTCTTGCTGCCAGCCATCCAAATAGAAACCTGAACTTGAAAATTCAGGTTGATCAAGCGTAGGAAAATGATCTCTTTCAGATCCTCGCACACAGTCCAAAAAGATAGTTACATAGGTCAAAAGATACCTCTCCAGCTCTGACCTCTCTTGTCACATATGGTGTCCCACCGTGGTGGATTAATATGCAGATCTGAATGGTCTCAGCTCATTATTCATCTGCCAGGCAGGGGAAATTTCAAAATATTTGGAATTTACCTCAAATACTTTGAAGTTATTTTTTTTAACCTTACCCTGAACTTCCAGTAAGAGGCAGAAAGTACTGCTCCATTTCTGGCTCATATATTACAATGGAAAGCGTCCCTCTACGTTGTTCTGTCATAGTAGTAAAGGTATTGTAACTGAGATTCATGATTCTTTCCAGTTCTTGACTTTGTAAGCCTGGTTTTCCTTTCGTCATCACAATCCTCTACCTCCAGAAGCAGCAACCTGGAGAATGGTAGGAGTAAGTGTAGATTAAATTTTGCTTACCTTGAAGCATTACCACATGGGGGGAAGAGATGTTAATTGGGTGCTTTAGTCTGAGAGAGAAACTGTAATTTTGTAGATTAAAGGCTGGGAGTTCTATTTGTCAGTGTCTATCCTAATTATACGGTCTTATCACAGGTACACTGATGGCTGAAGATTGACAAGGATGGGGGGGGTTTAGTTGTCCTTAAAGCTTAGCATTTTACCATGAAAAAACTTTTTAGAGAGTGGTTTCTCTTTCTGTGTACACTGGACACACAGGAGAAAACTATTACATTGAAAACTACTATTTACTGCATTGAAAACATACCTAATGTTTGCATACCACCTAATACCAGTGAGAATGGCAAGACTTAGAAACCCTCCTACATGACTGGTACTTACTTAAGTCATAGGTCACTATGTTTTAATAATGATGTAGGCTCATCGTGGCTGAAATTGGTATTTTTAATGACACTGATTTGTTTAGTATAGCTGCACTAGCACCAAATTAACAAATAGCGAAGTAATACATAGTAATGGCATATTTAATGCTTTCCAGCATAAAGATTCTGTATATGGTGAAAAAAGATTAATACAGTCCTGCGTGCAAAAAGGTATTTCTGAACATGGCTTTCATTTTAAAGGATGCTTTTTAATGAATGTGATTTTTGTCTGTGTTAACAGTTAAACCAAAGACTGTGTCTTGTCTGTTAAAGTTTGCTAAAGGCCTTTTTTTGAGATATTAGTAGTCTCGTGTTCTGAGTTTTGCATTGACTTGCACTCTTCTCAAATTCACTGCATTAGAGCTCCGCCTTTTTTTTCATTTTCTGATTGCATTAAACTTCAGTGGTGCAGCACGTGCACATAAATTACGTTTTTTAAAAATTAATTGGAGTTAAAAGCGACATTGTTTAAACTGATGTTATTTAGATCAGAGTATTTCTTTTCAGTAGCAAATGCATAGATAAAAGCTGAATGAGAGAGGTTGGAATTCGGTGTATTTTACCAGTCATTTTGTTTTTCCATGTTGATTTTTATATGTTACTCTCAAATCTTCTTTCTGGTGCCATTGTTTTCATCTAGAAATTTAGGATGCAGAAGTTCAAGGGAAAGGGAGATGCACCATATCATGTAAGCAAAACAGTCCAAAAAGAGATTACTTTCCAAAGAGAAAGACTTAGGCTTTCCCGTAATTGAGGGGAAAAAAAATCTTAGCTCAGTTATTACTTAATTATTTTAATTCTGCTGACAGGAAAGGCCTGCTATCTAGGAGAAATTGTAAAAAAATATAAAGGGAGTCATGTTACAGTGCTTAAAATATATTTAATAAAAATCCTTTGATTGATTTATAAAATAGTGAATTTTAAAATAAAATCATATTTCACCTGTTGATATCTATGTGAAAAATTGACATTGTGTCCTCATAAAATGGGACAAATGAGTCATGTAATTTTAAGTTACATAATCAATAACTTAGACAAATTCTACTTCTTTGATGATTTGTGTGTCTGTTTTGTGATCAGGTTAAAGTGCACAGTTTCAAATCCCTGTAACACTTGTAGATCTGTAATAAACACATGAATTTTGCATTTCACATTGTGTAGAAAGCAAAACAAATCAATACACAGAATGTCTCTGCTCAAAACAAGCAGATCAAGAAGATTAAGAGCCCCAAAACTACCAGCCTGCCAGGTACTGCAAAAACTGGGAGTAGCAAGCTCAAAAACTATCGTCTCATCTGAGATGTACAGTTTAGGAATGTTTGTAAGCCGTATTCTTCTCCATGATGAATTTGGGGCTTCGAAATTTTCCAAGCTGGAAAGTTCATGTGTTCAATAGTACAGCATTGTGCATTAATAGAGCCAGGCATGGCGTGGATAGATTTTAAAATTTGTCTTTCATTTTCTATTTTCTTTCGCCCTTTCCCTATTGTTTATTTATATATTTGCCTGTTTGTTTATATTTATCCCAGTTGAATTCACCGGAGGCAGGGCAGGGGAATCGTGTGACAGGAGGCCCGTTATGGTGCTGCATCTAACAAGGAGACAGTTTTCTCTTTGGCCTATTGTGATCTTTTTTGACTATGTCACTTACGCCAGAGGTAGTATCCTGAATGCCTCTATTTCACCCTGTTTAGCAGAGTGCAACTGTGCCCTTTAACTGGTTTTTTGGTGGGAGGAGAAGCTGCAGCAGATGTTTGAGAAGGGCACAAGGACGAGGGGTAGGAACTCCCTTCAGATGTGATTTTGATAACTAGTCGAGTGTGTCCAACTGTAGAAAATCACTGAGTGACAATCTGTCTACCTGACAGTGGCCACAATGAACTACAAGGTTTGTGAATAGCTCTACAGATTAGAATAAAGCAAGCCCAAATAAAGTATCTTTTGTTGGGGTGGAGTTGGCTTGCTCTGGGCAGCTAGGTATAGGGGACCTCTTTTGATCCTCATGCCTGGACCAAGTGCAAAATGAAGCACCAAGTGAAAAGCTGGAATAAAGCTGTTCCATTAGATAATTAATATAGATGTTTCCAAAAAGTAAGTCTTTATTAAAATTTACTTCTAAAGGATAGCTTGATTTTGACTGGGAGCCCATGTTAACTTTAAGGACACATCTGTTAAATGCATGTGCTTCTCTTTTTTCCCTTCATTTGCAATTATATCTTCCACAAATATTATGATTTTTGTGTGATTTGCCATCATTTAAAAATCATTAAATTTGATTGGCTGATTTATTCAAGATTTATTTCTTATTCATGAATTCATATTTTTTCAACCAACTCATTTCCTGTGGCACAAAAATACACCTTATACACTCAAAAGCATCCTGCAGGTCTCAAATTTGCTCTGGATTTGTTGAATATACAGCATAATCCCAATGAACTTTTACAGCAGATTTAAAGATGCACTAAAAAGTCAGACCCACCATAAAGAGTTGACTTGGAAGCAATACCACTGAATCAGTTTTGGTATTGATTCATTGTTACTGCTGCATGGTGTGCTTATTGTCAGCTAGACAAAAGGTTTTACTATTTTAAAATGTGGTGAATAATTTTCACATGCTTTCTTTAATGTATCTACCTTTCTATATAAAATTTCTCAATCCTTTTTATTTTTAAGGTTTTTACTGACTGGGCATAAAGCTTTTTATTCATTATTATGTAGAGTTCTTAAAGCAACATTTTGCTTTTAGTTCCTGTATTGTTTTCTGAAAAAGTCATATAAAGTGCTTATGAATAAAACAACATATTAAATTATTTTAAAGGTAAAATAGGCAACTTTTCTGACGCTGAGGGATGTGTATGAGCATAAGTACATGCACAGATACATATTCACACATCAATATCCCTTTAATGACAGAATATTCTTTAAAACCCTTCTATAAATGATGTTGTGTGAAGTTGCTGAAATAAATAAAAAAGTTCTAAAGAGCATTAAAGTAAATGCAAAGCATTTTCAAGCATTAAATCTCCCTTTTCACATTTCTTCTTGTTTGTGTGTGTGCATGTGACTCTCTTCTAAAACAGGAAGGCTATGGAGTAATAGTTCTGAATCCCAATGAGAACTATATTGAAGTAGAGAAGACAAAAGCCCAAATACAGCTGTCTTCTGATATCTCCGATGAACCTGCAGAAAAGAGGGAAAGAAAAGATAAAATCCAGAAGGAAACAAAGAAGCGACGTGACTTCTACGAAAAGTATCGAAATCCACAGAAAGAAAAAGAAACTATGCAGATCTATATTAGAGTAAGTTTCTTTTGGTTTTGTTTGCCCTTCTTTATTGGTGCATACATATGTTTACTGCCTATATTGGCTAATAAATAGCATGCTTTGTTAAAATTAAATACATTATGGAGATGGCATTCAAGAGTTTATACAGAGTTCCTGGCTCTTTATTCTGTTGATATTTTTGGTCATTTATTGATTGTGATGTTTTGGAAGCGTTGCAAAACATTTCTTTTCATTTCAAAGGGAAACTTCAAATAAACCCCAGAGGAACTCACTGGTGTTATCAATAAAGAAATGATTTAAGAAAGACTTAGTAAAAACAATTTTATAAACAGAGGTGTTCATAAGAAAAACTTTGTAGTGGAGCTTAGGCAACATACTAGCTTCACATGTCATGTATGCATTTATTGTATTATATTGTATTATACTGGGGAGGCAGTAGTTACAGCCTGATAGTTTTTTATCACCTGCCAAATTAATAATGTACTGTGGAAAATGCCAGTGTTCATCTTGTGTGGTAGCAAATTTACCCTGTGATGTATTGTTTTTATATGAGCAGCCATCCATTGTGTTTGAGCTGAACTTCTGAAGGCAGATAAAAGAGGAAACTTGCTAATATATTAATAAATATTTAAGCTAGAATAATTTGAGAAGGGTATGATGAAGAAACTCTGTCCCTTGCCCTTTTCTGACTCAGTGAACCTTTGCACTTTGTAATGCTACCAGCATGGGATCATTATAACAGTGCTACCCCAGGATTTCTAATTCTGCAGGGGGCACAAACAATATTATTTGCACATTGGCACATTCTGCTTCATATACATACTATGCATTATACATTCCAGACTGAGTCATACAATTTCCAAAACTCTTATTATGAAAGTTAGCATTTTCATTCAACAGTAAAAGACATCAGAAACTCCACGGTGAAGGTAAAACAATAAAAATATATGCCTTTCTGGTGAGAAACAAAGAAAAATCCAGCATGATACATGTTAGAATGATCTTAAATTTTAATATGCCCCTATTAATTTTTTTTTAGCATAACATGTTTTGTAGAAGAAATCTAACTGTGCTGGGTAGTTAAAAGGGTTAGTAACTTGGATACATGATTGTCACTAATACCATAAATATTTACTGTCTCTTTTGAGAAATACCTGAGGATGGGAAACAAAAGAATGAGTATATATATTCAAAGTTACCAACAAGGCACTGTGTTTTCTGTTTGCTGCTTTTTTATGAGATGCTATGCTGCCCACAAACCAAACCCTCCTTCTTAAGAGGGACATTCAGTCTTAACTCAAGTCCATGAGAATCCAGTGGACAGTGTTGCTGTATTGTCTGAAAAGAAGTCTAGTCAGCATGCAGGTTCAGTGTTCCCTTGTTGAAAGTGAACCTTTTTTTCATAACCTTTTTAGCAATTCTACCTTCTCATGACTCTTGCCTGGTGAGGCGTGAAATTTGGCTTCAGGAGGTTTGACCCCCCAAAATATAAAATATATTACTCCGTCCCATTTTCCTTTCTGCACAGCTCCATGCCTTAAATATGACTGTTGGTGTTTGTTTTATTTGATTTTCTTCAAATCGAGGAAAGAAGTAGTATATGTTTTAGTGAAAGTGTGGTTGGTGGTCTCCTTCCCCTGGCAAATCAATTGAAATTGAGTTTTCTGATGAAGTTGGTGTTGTATTCCAAAATAATGATTTTGGGGGTTTTTTTCTTAGTAGACTCTAGTACAGATAGTTTTTTTGAAACAGAAAGAAAAACATACCTGCTTTAGTACATTGCGGGACAAATCAATGCAATTTCCGTGCTTATCAGTTTCTGAAACAAAACTGGACCATCAATAGGGTTTCATTTACTCTCTTGGTCAGAACTGCTAAGCCTGTAGGAGTTGCAAGAGGCGCAGTGCCATATTTGCAATTTTCTTACCTCCCTTGCTTGAGTCCATAGGATTGCTCTCTGCCTGCACTCAGGGACTTGCCTCCACAGCCTGCTGTGGGAACAGTGTTGGTGCTGTGATCTCAAAGGGCAATTCAGATACAACCTTTACTTTCTGTATAGCATAGCATACATTTGACTCACTAGGCTCTTAAAAGAAAACATGCTGTCACTCAAAAGAGATATTTAAGGATGGTATATGATTTGTAATGATCTCATCAAAGAGTTTTGAAAAACCTGAGCAAGCCTTATGTCAACTTTGCTAAGTAGGAAAAAGTGGTACGGATAGACTAGATGAAAAATTTCCTCACAAGAAGGCTTTAAGTTCATCTGACATTGAAGGAAAATATGGTTGAGTCAAGTATGCTGGAGAAATTGTTTCAGACTGTTAAGCAGCAGGAATAAATATCCTCAGTTATGTTCTCATAGGGTCACTGAGATCTGTTGTGATCTGATGAGGAAATGCCATTTGAACAAATTAAAGCTGTCTGGTTGTTGCTCCCACTTGTGCAGCTAGATTTTCCAAGAATTAGACAATTAGAACTCTTCCTTGGTAATTATCTTTAAGTATTTTCTTTATTTTCATAGGAAAAAAAATAGCTGGGGTATTCAAGAATATGTAAAAGTGGAGTCTTAAAATACAAAATAGCAAACTGCACTGTATTTTTGTACAAAATGAGTAAATAAAAATGACTATGGTAGTATGTAGTGCATTAAGCATAGTGCTTTTGAAAGATCAAAGTACTTACCGTTTCATGCTGGAAGTTTCCTTAACTATGAAATGATGTACTTTCTGGCATACATTATGGCTTGTTAAAGGAACTGATTTGGTCTGGGTAATAAACATCATGTCAAACATTATGGCAGGAAAACCTGCTTAATATGTTTTGTAATAAGACAGATTTTTTTGTTCTTGAAAACATCTGCCAACTGAATTCACAAGTGAAGACAGAAAATGTCATCAATTCTGTAACATTCTTGTAAATTTGATTTCAATTTTAGCAATGCAAACCAAGAAAAAAACTTTTTGATAATCAGCATTGACTATAATACTTTTATGGAATGATTAAACACAAGCGTTTTACTTTTATATAATGTGCTAATGAATGCATATGAATTTTAATACTCTTACTGTTCAGATTTTAACAAGCATATTGACAGATCATTTTAAAAGCATCTGGTTTTTAATGTGTTGAATGGAGGATTGAGTAAAATAGCTAAATGTGTACATACATCCTTTTAAAAAACATATTTGTATCCTTCGTTATAAATATTACCATTTTTTCTTAGACCACCAGAGGCTGCTCTGTACATATGGGCTAGTGCTATCTCCCCAGAAACTTATTACCCTACCCAGCCTTCATTTGTTACTGAAGTAAACTGAGAATTTGTTCGTCTCTAACCTTTTTCTGTGGAAACAGATCATAAAGGCTTAAATGTGACGTGATCATTACTTCCATTCGCATCCAGCTCCCATTCCCTGAAGATTTTCACACTGACAGTGCCTTTTCTATGTTAGAAGATACTTAAAAATGTAAATTAGTATTTTCCCCCTTCTAAACTGCATTCACCACTTAAACAAGTATACTGAGTGGATTCCGAAATGTTATTTAAGAGAAAACATAAATAGCGTAATTTTATAGTAATAGTAGTTTGCAAGAATGTTGTTGCCCCGACAGTTGAAGGATATCAAAGAGGCAACCAAGGAAGAAGTAGGAAGGATCACTTTTATCAGACCAACTAATGGGGTCGGGTTTTGTGGACAAAAGGGATAAGCCTTTCCAAAGCCTGTATGCTAGGAATTTTGTCCTTTTTTTTCCCTACTGTGCTTATCTGCTTGAATAATTCTTATTGCAAATATTATTTTTACTATAGCGCAATCTATAACAGCGCCATTTCTATTAACAGCATATTAATCAAATTAATTTTGGAGGTAACATACTTTTCATAAATAATTTTTCCTATCTTCTGTGGGAGATTAAATAGGAAAAGATCATGTCCAACCAGTTAATTTGTTTTACTAAAAATGGATACATTTGGATAATTTGTGCCAGTATTTAGGAAAAAGTGGTAAAAGGCAGTTGTTTTAATATATAGTTAAGCAAGCAGTGACTGCTGGCATAGAGGAAGTCCTGGCAAGCGTGGAAGCACAGTTGTGCCATTTCTGCTCATTGTTCAGCATGGCTGACACGAAGCGTAGCCTGACTGAAGGTCACGGCAGAGTGTCCGCTTGTGTGGGATGACCTTTCAGTGCCATGGATTTCTTTCACATTGAAGATTGAGCCATTTCTCGACATAGCTGCAATCCCACCAGCTGCCAGTTTCACCCTGTGGCCGTCTCTGGGCCAATGACCTGCCCTCTGACTTGGCAAGGTGCACGCCTGCTCGTCCAAAGCCTGTGTGACTACATTAGCCTGCTGCTGAGACAAAGCTAATAAGCCCTTTATTCCACCAGAGGAGGCAAAATTACAAGCTCTAGGCAAACAGCTCGTGAGAGTTAAGGGGCATGTTCAGCACAGAGAACGTCTGTGGCAGACGTGGGCATCAGGACTTCAACCTCTAGAGTCTCATGCTGATGTTTTGTTTCCCCTTTTACAACAAACAATGCCTGTTTTGTTTCCCCTTTTACAACTGCCAGCGTTACTTTATATATACCTCTGAAATAACAGATGGTTTTACTCTGGCTACCTTTAAAGCCTGTTAGTTCCTTATGTTCTTGAGAAATGCCTTTCACTTGTAAGCAACCGCAAAATCACGCTGATAGTAAAAAGCTCGTGAGAGCTTTTTTTGTGCCTAGAAAGTACCATGGTGTTGTCATTCTTGCCTCATGTACTGCCGGGCACTGGGCATTCAGAGCTGAGAAGACACTGCAGTTCAGGAGCTGGGACATAAACGTGTAGTAACATTCTGAGTGCTTCAGGAACACCTGGAGAGATCTGGTCTTGCAGAACCTGTGCCACCAGAGACCTCCACCACCCTGGACCAGCAGCTGGAAGTTAAACATCTACCATGACACTTAGCACCTGCAGTTAGGCTTCCATATCATTCCTAAAAAGTCAGATAAGCTTTAAGTTCCTATAGTAGTTTCTGTAAATCAGGAAAAATATGTATATGTCATGTTTCATTCTATAGATACTACAATAAACAGGCATCTTACATTAAATGGCTAAACTATGGAGAGTTTAAACTAAAGTCGTGTTCAATGATTTATGCATAAGCTATTTAGCATGAGCAGCTAACTTACATATTTTTAAAATCCTGAGATTATAAAGATTTCTTATGGTAAGTTTTGCATCTACTAATCCTGAAAAGTTTTATTTCTCCTCTTTTCCTTGAGTGATTGAGAAATCGGAGACACAGACAGTCACTGAAGGGAAATTCTGTATCTCTTCAAGAACACCATTGGCTCTTCTCTCTTTTGTTCTGCATTTCACAAGTACAGTTTAATCAAAGAAAAGGAATAAATCAGGACCATCTAGCTTTGGTGTCTTTCAGACATTCATTACATGATGCCAATAAAGTGTCCCTTGTTAGATCCAGCTCCTAAAATGTGAGGCAAGCCATGTAAGTTTCCAAAAGAAAGAACCAGCTTGCACCTCTCCTCCCACCACGAGCTGTATGGTGCTCCCATGGTGCTAAAAAAGACTCTCGCTCACACGTCAAAGGAGTCCTCCTTCCTTTCAGATGGGATTCAGGCTCATAAAACTGTCCAGTTCATGAGGTAATGGTGAAGAAAACTGGCTCAGCAGAATGTGGACGTACTTGTTGAAGGCAAAAGTGAATAAAACGATTCAAACATCTTGTACTCTAATATTGCCTGGTTTTGATTGTGGAGTGACTGCAGTGAAGGACTACAAAGACCTTGTAGGTCTCCTGGTCCAGTGCAGATTGCTCTCTGCAGGTATCCTTTATCATTTATCTAACAGAATGAAAGGATTTTCATTCTGATATCCAAAAATGAGGATAACATTTTCTAACCTACTGCACACAGTTGCGTGTTTTGAGACTAGATTTCAATATGTTTGGGAAAATTGGCAGAAAGAATTTAGCTTGAATTTAGAGGCTCAAGTGGCTACATACACCTTTTTGCAAAACTTTCAAGTTCTTCACATGTTTTTTTCTTGGGGACCAGTCAGCCATAAGACCCTTGATATAGTGAGAGATGATAAAAATTAATTTCTGAGATAAATATTTGTTGCTATCTTAAGCTGAATGGCATTATTGCAAAATAACCCTTTTCTATGGAGACATACCACCCCAGTGAACCCCTCTAGAACTATTTATGTGTTTTAGATAGGAGGATATGAGGGCTGTACTGCAGTGCATGGAGGTCAGAAAAACATTTGTGGAGTCTAGGAACTGAATGTCAGCAGAACGGGAACTGGGATACAGGATGCACAATAAGTTCAAGGATGTTTTCCCCTCATCTGTTACAGAAAACAAAGTGTAAATTCAGGGAAAAAAATGAAGGGAAAAAACCCTCATTTTGGGATTAAGATAAATCTGGTGGTTCCTGTGTAGGCTGTTTGGCTGCCTGCAGCAGTGACAGCTGCCAAAGGGGCTAGAAATAGTGGAGAAAACAGAGGCATGGGACAATGTGGAATAAGCTGCCCACAAAGAAATGTTGGTTCTCCCCTGCAATTCACAGGTGGCTGAAATTTGAAAAATTAAGTATTATAGTAATTAATTAATTTAATTTTAAAATGCTTACAAGTTAAGAATTTTACCAACTAAAATCCTTGCTTTTTGTGAATTTATATACTGTGTGATGTTATTTTGAATTGTTTACATCTTGAAGAACAAGGCTGATCTTTTTAATCAGCTTGTTGTCATCACTCTGCAGGCAAAGAAATATGCCTTGTTGTGAGCTCTTAGGAGAACTGTCCTCTTGTTCTTGCTATGCCTTAGTGAACTCCGTATCAGATCAGCACTCCCCAAGAACTAGGTTTTACCAGCTTCAGCGCTGTTAACTTAATTTCCATAGTGTCCAGGCCGAAGTAATTCCTAAAGTAGTCTTTTACAATTATCTCCAGCCATTAACTCATCCAAATTTTGAGAAATCTTCCCATTCCTCTCTCAGCTGAATCTTTGTTTTATCTCTATCTCCCTGGCTAAAAGTGGATTCTAAACTGATCAAAAACGCTTTTGTCTTTTGTGGTCAGTGGTGTTGGTAGCAGGTTTCCTCCCCTGAATGGGCTGCATACTGTTCAGACACATTGTTCTACACTTTCGTTGTTTAACAGTTGATTCTCATTCTCTTTCTCTGTCTTTTTTGATCAGTGCTTGGCAGGAATGAATTTGTCGATACCCAGTGAGGTATATTTTCTTTATTTTCAAGTAAAACTTGAATTTTTGTTTGTTTTCCCAATAGATGGCACTGCTTGGAGAGAAACTACTAAATAAAGTGAGATTGATGTGCATTTAGAATAACCAAGAGTTGTGTGTGTTGAGGAGACCGAAGATTTTCTGGGCTCTTAAGCAGCAGTTTGAGATCTTCTTGTCTGGTACTTCTAGCAAAAACATGGAGTGAGAAAAGCATCATGCAAGTACTTGTGCAAGTGTGTGCACACAGGCACTGCCTACACCAAAGCACACAAAAGCTACTCACATTCTTGCATGTTTGGCATCCTGTAAACTGTGTAAGGTGGCCTCTGACATAATGTGGGTTATGACAGATGTAGGATACGTGAGACTGGAAAGTTTTCTTTTTCACAAAAGCAAAGATTTAATCAGTGTATCAGTAAGCAAAGAATTAAAATATATTTCATCCAGGCTATACAGCTGGTACTTCATACACATCTGCAGTGTGTTCTTTTGCACTGGTGTTTCTTTGCAGGATGTTTCTTCATTCCTATCTCCTGTCTTTTCCACCTGCTGTGTAACTGAATAATCTGATTTCATGGATCTTGCCAGTTCAGCCTATGTCCTATAAAAGTGGGCAATTATCACTTAACTGTGTTACAACCACTCTGTTCTTAACCTAGGAAAAGAGAAGCTTTAATTGCATGTAGATGTTAAGGCGACAGATATTTATTTCTTTGGGGATCTGGTTTGCTGAGGAATTCTTTTGAAGTTATCAAATAAAGCAGTGAAGAAATTTAGCAAAGCTTTGGCTGCCTAAGTAATTTTGAAAGATTTCTACGTTCTGCAATTAATTTTGTGGCCTTACCCTTTGATATGTCACTGCCCTCACACATTCCACTTTGTAGGACACCTCCCTACTTCTCTAGCTACTCAACTTTTCCTGTTTGAAAAATGAACAAACACATTTGATGACAGGATTGTGTTGTTTATCATGTGTCCCTTGCACTGGTTGCCAAAAAAAAGGTAGACTTACATTTAATGGCTGTTGATTATCTTTAAATTCCTTACTAGTGGAGATTGTGTGAAGTTCTCCTCAATGGGTTATGTCACGGTTTCAGATGCTGCATGCTGCTCTGAGTGCATGCAGGCTCTGGCTACATTGCCTTAAGTGAGCAAATGAGTTATGGCTGTGATAGATCTTAAAATAACAGCATTTGATTTGGTCATGGAGACCACTTGTCTTAAACACTTTTCTGCTGCTGTTTGCTGTTAGTTCATTGTGTTCTTTTACCATTTCCTGTCACTTTCTGTTTTGAACTACTCTAGCTGACTTACAGAGTTTGGCTGATACTTACAGAGTTTGGCTGACACGTAAATTGATTTTTCCCTAACTGGGCACCAAACAGTGTCATCGCTGGAGCTGAAGTCGAGATACTGTCCCTGTTCTGTTATGGTGGTGGTAAATAACCATGACATCATTTTCTAACAACACCATGAATAAAGCTGTTTCTATCCAAAGATAAAGTGACCAGGCAGAGTTCAGCTTTGCTAGACTAGCAAAGACAGATCGCAAAGGATGACCACTGCCTCAGTTGTACTGTGGGTCCACAGAGCATACAAAAGTTGGAAAGAAAATGTTATGGCATGGAAGTAACATAAATTATTTCATGTCCGAAGTGCTGTAGTCATCTTCAGGACTTCTCTGGAGTGTGTGCAAAGTCACTCTTCCTCAAGTGCCTTTGAGGCAAAGTTTAGGGAGCTTTCACAATGTACATTTCTACACTTCTATGACACTAGAACTGCAGAGCTCCCTCTTCTCTTGCTTTTGTTGGAAAGTATGAGGTATGGCAGTTGTGACCAGTTCTGGGTGAAAGTGCTTTGAGCATAGTTTTGGACTAGGTGACCCTCAGAGGTTCTGTCCAGCTGATGTAGTTCAGTGATTTGACATTAGTAAGTTTCACCTCAGCCCTCAAAGAAGTATTTGGTCTATGGGTAGACTTTGTGGACATTGTGAAGAGAGGCAAATGTCACTGTCTCAGAACATTTAGCACTACTGAGGTTGTGGCTGGCCATCCACAAGAAGAGGGGCAGGTGGTTTAGACCAGGAGGCTTACTGAGCTGTCAGCATGGTTAAAACAATGTGGTCATGCACGAGTACTGCTACAGAAATGCATCTTGAAAGATACAAACCCCTACACACAGGCACTGATATTTCTTGGCATTTTTAACACTGGAGTGTTGAGCAAATATTCATTATTTCTTCAGAGATCAAGAATTTCCCCAAGACAGAACATTATCTTGAATTTGCTGAAGGACTTTCAAGTAGAATAGCAGCAGGAGTTTTGTCACAGATGTTGTCCAGATGTTATTAGCATGACCATTCTGGAAAAATGGGAAGGATACAAGTACTGCCCACATCCTTCCTACTTCCTCTCCTTTGTTTTTTCTTCATCAGGATTTTGTCTACATTGTTAATTTGAGTCCACAAGATTTCATTTTAAACTATAAAGCAGTTTTTGAGTTTCAGAAAGAGTAAAAACACCCTGTGATATTTAAATTGATTATTTGCTAAGTGTGTGTTTAGAAGTGGATAGACATGACAGAATTGAAAAGGCCGTACTTTATTAAAGCATTAGCAAACAGTGGTTTAATTAAGACTGTGCACAACTACTTCTTAGAAGACTTTGTCTAGACTGCTATTTTCAAGGTGAGACCCAATCTTAGCAGCAGGCCAGTGCATTACCTACAGGTTGCCTTGAAGCCCCTGCACAGAAATCCTGCTTCTCTTCATCTCTTATACCTGTGCCCATGTTCATGAAGAGTTACAAATTACTTAAGAAACTTTTGTCCAGTTTTGTGTGAATGCTGCCACCTCCAAACAAGTCCATGCTGCTTGGTGGAATCAGTTTGGATACTTGGTCATTGTACTAGGATACAATGAACATCGTGTATCCTGATCACAGTTTGCAGGAGTTCCAAGATGTCTGGTACCTGGCAGCTGTGAGTTCTTACCACCAGTTTTCATCCTTTATTGCTAAACAAGAGTTAAGGTTTAGAATATGTTAATATAGAAACATTTGCTCTAATAGAGTTAACAACAAAAACAGAAAAACATGTTAAACATAGATGGTTAAACAGTGTTCTGCGGCTCATTGTAAGAGCTCTCAGAGCTCTTCTAGAATCTCATTTAGCCTGAAGATCTGGTTAATCAGCTCCTGCAGGGCAATCAGGACTAGAGACAAGTTACCCAGAGACATCGTGGAGTTACAGCTTTTCTGTTGACACCGTTAAGGAGAGATCCTGCAGTTGCCTAAGTCCTTTCTTCTGCCCAATCTTTTTCTGCTGTGGCACAGGATGGAGTCTGTCCTGCTTCTCTTTTCCTGTTTATCCAGGGGACTTCTGTTAGGATTGTTGTCTGCTTTCATCCTGATATAACAATTTTTAGCAAACTCAAACTTGAGATGATAAATGTTAAAGGACTAATCTGCAAGATGGACAATATGTGTGCATCCTGATACAGAGAAGTTGAACAAAAGGAACTAAAAGAACAGAAATTTTTTTCATTAAATCACAGTAAGATCCATGTCTCTGAAACTAAGTAATGTTTTGAATGGGGGAAGGCTGCAGATGTTCAATCCACTTAATCTTTGTCTTAAAATACATCGAACAAATGGTGTTTTCTAATAATGGATTAACACAGCATCAAGGACCATTTATAACAGTAACAACAGTGACATCCATGAGATTTTTTGAGGGTTTATTTTTCGTACCCCCCACAGCAGCATAGACATAGATTACATATTTTATATAAGACACATATTCTCAAGATCTTCAGTTATTTCTGGAATTTCTGTTCTCTTGTTGTTCAGTCTATAATCTCAATAAGATGCCCAATGTTTGGCCTATGCTGCCTGAGTTACAAGATTGCTCCCAATTTTCCAGTTAGGTCAACCAAAAAAATTAAGATATGATAGAGGGTCGGTGGAAAAAATTCATATCAAAACAACTGTTCACTATGTCATTACGACAGCCTGCTGTAACAAATGTGCTTCTGTTTTAATTTATGACAATTAATTGCTAAAAGTAATTTAATCTGACAGTGGCAAGGTGTTGAAAGACTCCTGAAGATGTCATAAAAGTGACCTTTCTGCCCATGTGCAACCAAAAGCCATTTTTAACAAGGAGGCTCAAAAACAGTACAACTTCTTTTGTACTTTGTTAATTAGTTATTGATTTGAAACAATGCTCTGCCAAATATTGTCAGATTAGCTAGACGCCAGGAAGGTCACAGTGTGACAGTCTAGTCCTGATAATCTTATGGTATATAAGAATTCTTTTTTACTTTGAACCTTTTGTTCTGATATCCTGAGAATTACATTTCCTGGCTTTAGCATCTGTGCTAATTTAAAATACAGCCAAGCTGTCTGTTATGTAATTGGATGTTTTGAGTTGTTAAAAAAAATTGCAATGTGTTAGAAGAAAATTGCTGTTGATCTAATATCTAATGATCTTCGACGACAGCGGTGCACCACTGCTGCAATGCCAACGGCCTTGCTAACCTGTGTGGAAAAGAGCCTGTTTTAATGAAATAATCAACACAAGGGAATCACAGAGTTCAAGACAGAGGTACGACGGGCAAGTTCCGAGGTTGTGTAGCGACTCATTGGGATGAAAGATCATTTCCTAGGATACATTACTGTGAAACAAAAATAACAGAGGTGCATCTGCACAGGAAAATGGAGAAGCAGAATTTCAGGGTTAAATAGCTAAACATTCAACTTTTCAGCTTATTGAAATGAGAACCAACAGAAGATTCAAATCTGAATTTCAGATTGTGTTTGTTTTTAGATAATTACTTTATAAGCTAATGACAGTTACTTCAAATACAATTAACTGTAGTCCTCTACATATTAAGGCACTTCAGCAAATCTTTATAACCGTGCATTAAGTAAGTAATACATCAGTTTACGTAAAGCACTGAGCACTTTGCGGTCTTTATTAAGAGAAATCAAATAGCTTTGAGCCTGTTAAATCTTGCTTTCACTTAAATAACTGCTCTTGAGTATAATAAATAGAGATAGAGAAGTGAAGAACAGTACAGAGCAAAGCCATTCTATTTAGTTTAATTCACACAAAAGATATAAACTCTCTAGCAGAGACTTTACAGCTGAGGTTTGTTCTGAAACCATAGCTGTTAATGAAAATACTAAGTTGTTATTTTACTTAAATGTGGTGAAGTTTGTGTAGATTCGTTGTTTCCTGTGGTGGGGAAAGCTGCATTTTTCTTGGCAAAAGTGGTAGTTTTCTTGCAATAGCATGGTTAAAAAAAGGTCTGTTTCTCATTACAATATATAAACAGGTTGAAAGAACAGGAGAGTGAAATAGGCTTTTAAGTGCTATAGGAAATAGAAAAATAACACTTCTGCATGACTTCCATTAAGAGTTTTTGAATGTTTCAGATGCATTCATTTCCAAAGGAATTGCTTTTAATGTTGAGAAAAATGCATGTAAACATTTAAATGATTAGCATGATCTCTCTGTGTCTTGAGAAGATAGTTCTTTTTATAAAAGTATTGTATTCATTTTTATTTACTTGCCCTCACAATTAATCTGTTAATTGCCAGAAACGTAGTTGCTAAGGAAGATATTTGTGAAGATACAACCTGATGGTTTGTTTAAGAAATACGCTTTTATTTCCATAATTTGATCATACAAAAGGCTGTGTTTGGTGAAGTTTGTTAAGTTAGGCAGAAGTACGTTGTGGGCAGAATCTCGCTCCCTGAGATTGAGTAGTTTGGAAAGAAAACAGTACAAGGAGACATAAAAAAGATGTAAAATATAGGTATCCGTAACAGTACTGAAATGCAGCTGCCCCAGTCTTTGAGTATTTTTACCAACTGGAATCTCTTCAGCCAAGCTGCTGTAGTTGTTACTTAAATTAGAATGTGTAACTCCACCTGCACAGATTGGCAGATATGCTTAGATCATCATGGCATGGGGATTTTCTTGTGAAGTGCACAGGTATTTGTCCATAACCATAGTATGATTGTGCAGATAGGACTCGTCTGAGGAATTGTTATTACGTCTTCGGTCTGAGGAGTTTCTCCATGCAGGACTTCCAAGCTGTTTGTCAGAACATGCTACTTCAAATTCAGCCTTCCTTTGCCCGGAACCCTGCAAATTATATGGAAAAGGGAGAAAATACACAAAAATCAAGAAGTCTATCAGAGAGCTAAAAGGGAAAGTAGTTTGGTTTTTTTTTCTCTTAAGTAAAACCTCCTCTGATTAATTACCCTTCTTCCTCCTATTTGTTTTCTTCTCCTGTACCTTTTTCATCTCAGTGAGTCAGCAGTGGTCTTGTGTCCAGACTAAAAAAGACAAACGTCATATTTGTGTTTACTTACATTCTTCCATTAATAAAATAATTAACTTACTGGTGAAGGTCATAATTAAGAGCCACTGAGAAACTGATTTTGTCAGATTTTTTCTTGATTTTGGTCTCCTTTCCTGCACTTTACTAGAAGACAGTTGGGTGGTGACAGCAAGACATGCCAGACTCCAACAGAATCACATAATGAACTAGTTTGGAAAAGACCTTTGAGATCATCAAGTCCAACCTATGGCCTAACACCTCCTCATCAACTAAACCATGCCACTGGGTGCCACGTCCAGTCTTTTTTTAAACACCTCCAGGGATGGTGTCTCCACCACCTCCCTGGGCAGCCCATTCCAATGCCCCATCACTCCTATGAAGAATTTTTTTCTAACCTCTAACCTAAACTTGGTGCAGCCTAAGAAGTAATAATGGGAAAATCCAGACTGGAACAACAGCCTGATAAAATTGCCTTACCCTGGCTGACAAGACAGTGCCTTGTCAGGGTGATGATGCTATAATAATATCTGAGATTTAATTAATTTAGGCTGAAATCTGGGATTTACTTTATAACAGCAAACCCTTTCAGGTTATAAAGTCACTTGAATTTCCAAATAAAAAGCTGAAGAAATAAGAAGAGCATTTGAACAGACCAGCAGAAGGTATTCACCATGCAGAGAGGGTCAGTCATGGAGGAGTGAACGACATGGGCAACATTTGCCGCTGTCTTTATTGTTACGCAGATCCGTGTCCAAACTCACCCTGCTTAACTCTCAGTTCCAACGCGAATCTAAGAAATTCCATCTGCAACAGCAGCCTTCTAAAAATGCTCATATATCATATAACATCTATGTGGTTCTGACATGGTGGCGCTCCAAAGGCCTCCTGTGAAGGCCCACGTTTGCCAGAAAGGAAATATAGTATTACATCAGTGATACAATAATGCAGCTGAGACCACTGGCACCTCTCTAAGGAATGGTTGTGGGCACTGACAGTGTCTCTCTGTGGTTTCAGGCCGTTGTTGAACAGGTTTCAGGCCTGTTGAAATATTTTAAGTGAGTGCTTAGAGTCAGGTCCTGCGGTCAAGAGAGTGGAAAGATGGTTTTGATTTCCAGCTTATTCCTCACCAAGCAGAGATGGTTGGTGCACTTTGGAAACAGGAGATGGGAGTGGGTTGGGGTTTTTTTAATCCAAAAGTAGCTCTAGGTTATTGGTTAGGAACTGTAGTGATCAAGGGCTTAGCTGGAAAAATGCTTTTCTGTCTTGGAGTTGCTTTGTTTTTTTCTTTTGTGTGCCATAAAGCTGGAGTATAAAGGGGGAAAGTAACTCCCTCCTGCTGCCCTAACATTTTAGGATCCAAGCTTGTTCTGTTCCCACATATATATATATAACATAGGTCTGAGTTTTATTTCCTGACCACCCTCACCAGGGAAAGCCCAGCTTACATTTGAAGTGGGGAAAGTGGGAGAGGATCTGAAGTCATCTTCGATGGTAATTGTGGTGGGAGCTGGGGAGAACAGGAGCCCTGGGGAGGAGCCAAAACACAAAGCATAAAAACCATGGCTGGACGTCAGTCTTGCATTAGCTAAAACTTGTAATTTTAAGCCTAATCTCAGCAGTCGTACCGTAGCAAAGTGCTGGTATCACCTCTTCCTCTCAAACCAGCCCTTCATCCTCTCTGCACTGGTGGAGGCTGTTTAAATTTTGTGTCAGTCCACCAAATGCATTTTTGATTTGCATCTTTTATTTGGCTGTTTGATATGCCAGATGTTGCATGTTTCGTGGAATACTTCTTCCTTTAGCAGAAGTGTTGAGATTGCATGCGTTCCTGATAATTTGTTGGCAGTTTTGGTGACTACCCTTAACTTAATATCATGTACATTTAACTGCACTGAGTAAGAATTCTGGTCTTCCTTTGTGCTGCTGACTCTATGCACGCAACATTACTGGGGCTTCATAAGCAATATTGGGAACACTTCCATCAACCAGCCCAATTCACAAATAAGATAGGCAGAAGAAGTTGTACAGAAACACCTCAAATAGATTTGGGAATAAGACTGAGATCTGTAATACAATAAAAAAGCAACCTTAAATCACTTTGCCGTTTCACTTTCTGAAGGTATGTCCCTGATGACAATCTTGGCCATGCTGTTTATATCCTGCAACTCCACAAGTGACCAGACTTAGCTGTTGTGATTCCTGGTCTCTCCTTCTGTCTCAAAACTGGCTGCTACCTGCTGCCAGAGTGTGTATCTTGCCCCCACCTCAGAAAGTGCCCTTAAAAAGATAGTATAATTTTTTATTTCACCACTTCTTCCTGCAAGTGGAAGAGTCTGGCATTTTTACATCTGAAGACTCCTTATTTAATCCCTGCTAAGGTTGTAAGTAAGGAACTTCTAAATACAGATGCTGAATAAAATAACATCACTCACATGCATTTACATGATTTTAGTGTTGAACCAGTGCAGATTCAATGCTCTGTGTTTCCATAGAGCTACCCCAGACCCTGGTGGCCATGAACCCACACTGCACAGCTGATCAAATCCTGCTGAGTTTTGCGGTTTTAATATGGCAAAGTGTGCAAATAAAATCCATACAGAGCCCATAAAAGGAGGAAAGAAATGTGTCCTCTATTCGGACTTTCAAGGCCAGAGCATCAGCTGTCTATGATTTCATCTCTTCTCTTGTTTTCCCTCAAGTTGTCTCTTTCTCACTCAGGACACAGCAACTAAAATAACTTGCTTGACTCACTGCTCAGTCTTCATCATCCTTGCTTTCCTGTGCTCCTTACGTGGCCTGCTAAACTGAATTTCAGATACATGTTGTCAGATTTAAGATTTGGTATAATTTGCCTCCACTGTCACTTTTCATCCACTATTATCTCCCCCACTCACAACTGCTTTGCTGTTGAGATGGTCTTGGTGTTTGTCTCTGCAGCCTCCTTTTGTCTGGTTTCACACAGCTGCAATTGCCCCTCTATAGAAGATATTGCTATGGCATGGCTATTGCCATGCTTCCTGAAAGCCCAGTTATTTACAAGTTGTGCAAGAGCCAACCCATCTTCATCTTTACGTATCTCCATACATGTAGCATCCAGATTAGTGTTGCCCGTGTCAGTAAGTAAAGGAGAAATACTATTGCTACTCTTAATAAAATGTCCTGCTGTCTCCTGGGTCACCACTTGGACTGGAGCAGGGAACCTTTCCCAAATAACTGTGCAAGAATTCTCTCACCTCTGTGATTGAAAAGGTGAAAAAGATTTTCACGTAGATAGGATGCTTCCTAATACACTGGAATTTCTCAATTAAAGTCAAAGTCTTCTTAAATGTCCTGAGCCAGACACTTTCAACTCTTGTCTTCACATACTCATGCTGCAGAAATACATTAATACAAGATGCTTGCTTCCACTTCTTTTCTGTTTTCAGTTTATATCCTCGCCTTACTTTCATCCTCTTGTCTGGTCGCAGTGCCCTATCTACTGNGAATCACATGCTGGCTGGTTTTTTTTGTTTCTGTTTCAGCTTTCTTGCGCTCAGAGCTATCCTGGTTTTCAGCCAGGACAGAGTTAATTTTTATGCAGTAGCTGTGAGGGAATGGAGCCTGGAGCCATGTGGGCATGCCTAGGTTATTATTCTACATCACCTCTTGTCACTGTTGGGGCAGAAGTGTGGGATTCTCACTTCCCAGAGGGGGGGCGGGGCGTGGCTTGTGGTCAGGAAGAAAAGCAAGGGTGAGGAGGGTCTGTCTGCCATTTTGTTCATTGTTGCGGGGTCACACTGGGTCAGCTCAGGCTCAGTGGGCGTTTTCTTGCATACTCTTTTTTCTATACCCTCTTTTGCATACCCTCTTTTTTGTATACTTTTCTTATTAATATTGTTACTGTTACTGTTTGCTTTCTTATCTCATTGCTGTTTCCAGTAAATTCTTCTTATCTCAACCCATAACCTCTGACTTTTGTGTCTCCCACCAGAAGAGGGGTGGAAGAAGCAGTGTCTGGTTTGGGAGAGTCTTGGTTTGGGGGGGTCACTAAATTAGTTCCTAATCTGTGACAAAAGCATCTTAGACCATGTCCTGCACTGAAACTTTGGAGCTGCTCAGGTGATATATAGCTTCATTTTGTTCCACCCCAGCGAAAAAGTTTTTGTCTCATGTAAGGCAAATATTTGCAAAAGGGGTGAGAAAAATGCAGCAGGTGATAAGCATCATTTAGTACTCATGACGGGTGCTGTTGTAACAGGATTATTTTTATACTTACATGAATTTTAATGTAATGATTTTTTGGAATGGTTGGGGGGAATTGCAAAAGTTTGCCTGCCCCAAGGCTCCCTGAGGCTATGGGACAAGCTGTATGTGACTGTCAAGGTGTTGCTGGTGGGAAAGATCTAACATCTCCAGGGACAGGAGATCAGAGCCTTCTGCATCCTTCTGCCTCCCAGACAGTGTGCAGTTCTGTTCTCCCGTATTTAAGGCATATACCATACTTGTTTACAGTAGCTTGTCGAGCTAGAAGGAGAAATTGTTTTGCTGTGATAAGGGGTAATTAGAGAAACCACCTTCAAATAAATTCTTTAAAAGCTATTCAGTTGTATGGCATATTTCCCTAGTTGTGTGCACTTTTCACTTGTCTCAGAAAAATGTGGTTTCTACTCCTTGATTTAAAAAAAAAAAGTAGAAGGTTACCAGATCTGAAAACTACATGGTTTAGTCTTTTTATTTTTTTCCTTTATGTGATTTTTTTTTTTACTTTTGATATATTAGAAGTTTAAGATGGGGATCTGAGCTGCTCTGCCCCAGTAAAGCTGATGGTGGTTCAAGGCCTCCAGATCTTGCCCCATCTGTAACTTTCTAGCAACAGGTTACTTAAAAAAAAAAAAAGGAAAATTTGGCACTGAAACACAAAATATGTGAACCTGTCACAGTCAGCAGTCTCAAAGGGCAAGCTGCTTTGCAGGAGCTAATTAACCTTAGGAAATAATTACACAAATATGCAAATGTTGTTTAGACAATTCCATGTGTTATCGACTCAGGTAGTCCATCATAACTGCAGACCTTGCAATGTCTAAGTGTTAGAATCTGGCATAGTTGATAAGGCTTCAGTTGCTGCATCACTCCAACCTGGTATTTAACAATTAATGACTGTGATATTACATTGGTAAATTTAACCTGGTTTTTTGAATGCAACAGGATATAATACTGTATTCATGGTGTGCATACTGCTTATCTGGTGTATACCTAATGGCTCCAGCCATTAAAATGTTATATACCTTTCTACTCCTAGCACTAGCAATACTAGAAAAAATGACAGACCGAAATCTGAGTTCTCTCCCTCCACTTTTCTGCCCAATGGATGGCCCAGGAATAGCCTTGTTTTGGACTACTTTGTATTCGATAAACATTGCACGAGAGCCTTTTCACATAATATCGTTCTTAATCTTTTTTTTCCTTTCATGTCTAATGATATATATTGATCAAGAGGAAGGGTTTTCAGAGGAATGGAGACCCAGAACTACGGCTTCCACAACTCCAAAGAACCAGACGGCATATTTTGATGTAGAATTACCTGTTACAGGTGACCAGCTTTCAGCGGTTGGAAATCTAAGTTCAAGTTTTCCAGCACCTTTCCATCTCAATCTGTTCCACAAACCGGAATGCATTCAGCCTACGGTGCCTTTTGAGGTCCATAGTGTGATTTCTCTTGGCTAATCTCCAGTTGCATCTGTACACTTGTATAGATAATTATGTAAACTCTGACCAAGAGACCCCCTTCTCTATCAAATAATTTAACAATGTTCTATATAAGTGCATTCAATTTAGCTGCAGTGAAATTACAGAAAGCAACAGTTGCCTGAGACTGTCACCTTTCATACTGAAAATGCAGCATCCAGTCTCATAATTTAATCCAAGCCGGGCAGTGGAGGTTAAACCTCACAGACTCAGTGCAATTTGAAATCCTAAGGTGCTCTGCTGCTGCAGCTGGATGTTTCGTGTACAGACTTGGCACCAGGTCTGAGGTGTTTGTAATATGGGCTTGTTACAAGGCGGGGGGAAAGAAGCAGATACTCGGAAGAAAGAGCTTTTCTTCTAAACATATAGGACTCCTCCAAACTCCTTCTTACACATACGTGCTTTTCTTACCTTGTTTAGGGTATAGCAGGGGGTGCAGCACCCCAGTTTATCCTGACATTTTAAGACTTTTTTTTTAACCACTAATAAAGGAAGCGGTAGTTACAGTCTGTATTTAACTCATTCTAGCTCATTTCTTTTTGCTTTTATAGAATCCTGTTGAGTCTTTGTACTGGACTGTGAAGCTGTGCAGTTATTAATTTGGTTTACTAGACCACTGGTTATGCTTTGATTGGTGAAAGCTTTTTTGGGCTGAGTTCAGAAGCTTTTTGCTGATGTCTTAGTCTTGTGGAATCTGAAATTGTGTGCTTTTGTCAGCAGGATGTACAATAATAAATACAAAGTAACCTGAAATTGCTATATTAAGCAGAAACAATATCCTCTTTTTCTCAGAATGATAAAACAGCATTGGGTACCTATACAAAAATTGCTGTTAAGAGTATCAATGGTAACATTATTATTGAAAAAGAAGTACCTCCTGTGTATATAACTAGGATAAATCTTTTAGATAAATTGGTAATTTTAAAACTTTCCCAGTGTTTTAATGTGCTTTTTCCGTACATATTCTAGAGTACATCACTTTTACATAAGAGACTCCTGTTCAAGTTGTTCTTCAGCTTTATCTTAATAACTGGTCTGTCAATCATATTTTCTTTATGTAATTTCTTTTTAAAAACTTTCATCATTCCTCACAAAGGGAGGAGTCTTCACCTATCTATACAATCAAATTTCGAAGCAGCAACAAACTGTTTTGAAAAAAGTCGTTTCTCACACCGAGATGATTTACAATAGGTGATACATA
The DNA here is from genome assembly GCA_013398115.1 of Falcunculus frontatus. NCBI lineage: Eukaryota > Metazoa > Chordata > Aves > Passeriformes > Falcunculus > Falcunculus frontatus. The sequence continues at coordinate 123,130 of VZRV01002551.1, read as the reverse complement.
ATTGGTTAAAACTGCATTTTCACAATGAAGAGCAGAATCTGTCCAGGAGTAAGAGGAATTCAGCTTTTTCTGGCTTTTAATCACTGCTGCCATAGTGGAAAAGCATAAAAGCACATCATTATTCTAAAAACTTTGAGTCAGGATCCATAAAAGATTTGTAGCCATCCCACTCTTACGTAGGAAACAGGGCATGAGAAGAGAAGTAAAAGCCAAAATCCACCGCATTATTTAGTTGTGTCTCTTCCCACTGATCTTAGACACTTAAAAAAGCTTGAATCCCCAAAACTGAGTTGCAGAATGGAGTTGAGATCTAGATCACTTCAATATTCTTGATAAATTTCAATAATTCACACTGTGTAATTAGCAGCTTCTGATTGCCAGTGGCTTTTACTGGTTTGTGCTTTCTTTTTCGGTAGGAAACGAGGCATTTGTTGTCCGTGCCTGAGTCACCTAAGGATATGAAACTGTTGGTGGAGCAGAGCAAAGGGAAGAGGGATGGAAATTTTAGGAAATTACATGACCTTGACTGATCAGCTCTTTCTGGCATTGAAGAGCCTGGAAAGAGCCGACGTTGTTCTCCTGGGTGTATGAAATACTGATGGAGCAGGGTACCTAGCAAAGCATCTTACTCTTGTCAGCTGAGACTAGACCAAATTTGTAGTTATGACCTGAACAACCCGAGAAATAAGGAAAACATAGAGGGGTACAGTGCTTGCCAAGAGCCTCTAAGACAGGAGTACACAACTGAGAGGTTTGATGAGAGTGCACTAAAACCAGTGTGTGTCACTCTAATGCCTTCCGTGATTCTTACACTGGCTGGCTTTGACAAAATCTTGTTCAATAATAAGAAAAGGTGGTCCCCTAGTTACCAAAAACTCCAAAGTAATGGCTGCCACCAGTCAAGAGGTGTTTCATTTGCACCGTGTCTCGTAGTCTGCAGTCACAAAAGGTAACATTTAAAAGAGTAGTTGGAAATACCGTAACTTTAATCTTAATTTGGGTTTCCAGTGACTCATAATAGGAAAAAAAACCCAAACCAACCTGAAATTATAGGTTTCTACCAATCTAAATTATTCTATGATTATGCATTTACATTGTTCCTACCTGTTGTTATTTGTTTTATCAGTCTAAGGCATAAGCACTTTAAACAAACCATCAGTGAACAAACATTTGACAAAGAGTTGTAAAAAGAATGAAAATCTGAGCTGTAGCTCATAATTCTTATGAATGCCTTTGTTTAGCAGAATTGTCATCATGGTATTTACACAAAATTTTGCAGATGTATAGTTTTTGTTATATTTGTTAAAGTAAGCCCAAAAAGCAACAGTTTTACTGCCTTTAATTTGCAATCTTGAATTTTCTTTATTTAGACAAAAGAATCTGTTCTTTTTTTGATATTAGTGTGTATTCATTTGATCTTTAACAAAACATTCTAACATATAGGAACACATTGCTTTTAGACAGAATTGCCATTTTTTAAAAGATTATTGTCACAAATGTAATTTCTTTCTGCAGGATAATGGCTCTCCTGAAGAACATGCAATTTATGTTTGGGACCATTTCATTTCCCAGTCAGCTGCAGAGAACGTGTTTTTTGTTGCTCACAGTTACGGTGGACTTGCCTTTGTAGAGTTGGTAAGTGTGAATTCTCCATTGCCTTCTTTCCTGAAGACTGTCACAGATTTTCTACATTCTTTGTGGTCACCTTCTTGAAGGTAGCCAGGTAGAAACAACTGAACCAGTGGTCATGCACAGATCGGTCAGGATTTCTTTGCAACCAGGAGGTCACTGCGTCTCTTCTGGTTTTGAGATAGACTGTAATGTCCCAAGTGTGCATGAACCTGAAAGACTGTAAAGAAACAGAACACGCTGGATCCTTCTTGTCCAGACTGTATACTGAAAGTTTCTGCTGAGGAGGAGAAAGACCAGAGGACATATGAGACTGAGGACATACAAGAACAGTTTTAAAGCAAAGTCACAGTAACAAATGCAGCTTTTTGTATCTAGATTGGAACTGAATGTGTGGGGAAATTTGGCGGTTGTATTCAGTTTTTGCAATTTTTCTACAAAGGTCTGCAGAACGTGCTGGAAAGACTGTTTTCCCATTTATTAGGCTCTGCAGTGATAGAAGGTGGGGAAAAACTCTGCTCGGTTTAAAGCTGCTCTACATCTGGTGCCGACTCTGCTGAACATCCAGTTTGTCAGCCTTTCACTCTTTTTTCTAAAGGCAGATCTCTCAACCCCATCTGGTGTACCAAGTTTCCTGTTAAACTTGTATACCATTCTGTCAGTGTAGCTACAGTCTCCTTGTGTGATTTTAAAACACTAGTGTAATCAGGATGTGTTTTATTGAAGAAAACTGCAAAAAATTAAGGGTCATGTTTATTGTGGAAAAGTAAATTGCAGAGCATTACAACTGGTTTTACAGACACAGGAAACAGCAGACGTGTATGTACATCTTTTCTCTACAGCACATTAGTTTAATGTAACTGAAAATTGTTTAAGATGTTTCCTGCCTGAACATGAGATGAATGCCTTAGTTAACAAAAAGCATGCTTGAGTGTGTTGGTTTAATCTTATGCTGCTCCAAGTAGCAATAACAATCCAGACCGTAGCCATTTGCATTATTTTAAGAACTTAAGATTTTCCTTAACCCCCTTTTTTTTGTTGAAATTAATGCTGTTTTCATTTTCTCTGCGGTCCTGGAAGAGTATGTGTAAAATATGCATGACATGTACAGATTTGAGACTTGAGAACAGTTCGTTTTCCTGATCTGAAGAGGGTTTGGGAATTGATCATTTTTCACAGGTATTTTATGACCTGGTCAATAAATAGCCTCAAAACTAAATTTTTAAGAGACCTTGAAGGTGAATAACTCCTTCTGTAACCACATCTTTGGGCAAAAAATATGTTGAATGCATGTGCCTGTTGCTCTTGAGATGCCATGAAGATTAGGGAGCAACTGTTCGGTCTTGGCTTTCCTGAGTTGTGATTTTCAGCTGCTCTGTGTTTCAGCCCAGGTTATTCTGGTGTAACCTGTGGGTCCAAAGTAAAGCTTTGGCAGAATTCCTGTAGGTTTTATAAAGCCTCATTGTTTGGGTCAGCAGATGCCCAGAGATACATACACTTAGCAGAGGGCAGGAGCAAGAACCTACTGGAGACCTTTTTCAGTGTTTCCTAAACAGAGTGCTGACTTGAAGGAGGCATGGAGAGTTTTTCCATCACATTTCAGTCAATGGCTTGAGGTGGCCTGGGTAACAGATGACCAAGGTGTCATTACCATTTTGCCTGTTTCTCTTGTCACACTGGTGGATATTTCTTCACTTTTGTTCTACTTTAATATGAAGCACACTGATGTTTCAGAACAAGACTTGACTTCTGACCTTGGGGCTTCCAGGGTCAGGGTGCTCAGGGCCTGTGAAATTATCACAAGCTGAGCGAAAGTTTTTATCAATCGCAGGAAGCAACCAGTAAGTAAGAAGTTAAAAAGGACCTTTGTCAGAAAGACAAGATGGTCTCAGTAAGGGTCAGCTTCTGTAGTCTGCTGTCTCTGCAGGAGATGCATGCCTGAGAGGAAGAATATAATACATATCCATTGACACATCACATATCTGTCATGCAAAACTAACCTGAAATGTATTTTTAATGTAACCCAATGTTTTTTTAAAAAATCAAAGGATATGAACACCTGGTTTAGGCAGAGGTAGTTTGATATTTGAGTTCTACTGAAAGCAGTTTGATTAAATAATTTGTACACTGAAAGGTATACCACTGAACTAAACCCTGAACTATTTTATTATAGTATTAATTTGTAAGATTTTATTTTGTTATCATCTCCTTTCTCTTAAACTTTATATCCATACAGCACTTAGTAATTGCAATGAGCTCCAAAAAGAAATGGAACAGCTGATGGGCAATTACTGTCTTATGACAAATACATTTTCGATCACTTTGTTTTCTTCTCTGATTCATGTGGGGGTGATGATGAGGTTGATAGAGCAGCTACACCATATAGCAACTGTACCACCTCTACACTTCCTTTGCAAGTTTTTGGGTTAACTGATTCATGAAATTGTAGGTTACAATTGTTATGGAGACCTGTTGCACAGCTGCTCCTTCTGCATCCGTGCCTCTTACAGGAGAGCAGTGTGAAGCATATGGCTTTAATTTGGAGTGAAGGTTTCTGCCTGTGCCCTCTGACTTTTGTTTTGCCAGCAGGAAAAAAGAAAAGAAGCAAAAAATTTCCAAAAATATTTGTGTTTTCAATTAGTATCTTTTTAGTCAACTTTCCATGTTCAGTGCTGCGAGGTCTGTCGTGATGGCTTGCAGTCATCTCAGCCACAGCTTGCCACTTCATCAAGGTGCAGGGCTCTTGGTGAAAATGGGATGTTCTGGCATTAAGCAGAAAAACCCAACGAAAGCTGATATGAAGCAGTCTTGTTCATGGAAGTTCATACCATCGTGTGGGAGGAGCTGCCAGTCTCCCAGGAAAAGGGAGAGAACAACATTCAGCCTTGCACAGGCAGTACCTATCCAGGTGCTCCTTTGTTTGAGGCTGCTGAGGGAGGTGGCACAGGAAAGGCAGTGCTGCTCTGCCTTCTCCCTTGACTGGCATGCACTTCGTTGGGAAACTCAAAGTTAGAAGAGCGCAAATAGGACCATCACATATGAAACTGGTATGAAAGGAGGATAATTTTTATTTACTAAACTTTGGTGGCCAAAGCTTGGTCTTCATTCCAAATTTCTTCTCATCATAAAAATGAGGCTGTGTTTTGGAAGTCCTTCATTAAACAAACAAGTAAGGCTTGGCTGCAATTTTCAGATACATGCCACATCAAGTAAAAATTTTATTGATCTTTGCAACTTTTTGATCCACATTTTCTCATGTCTGTGATTGCAAGATTTTAATAAGAATAGGGTGAGTCTGCAATATTATGCTCAAATACACAGAAACTGTTACCCAGTTACTGCAACATAGGCACACATTTTCTGTACCTTGTTGTGTCATAGATTACTAGGGGAATAATTGAAAGTGATTAAAATGTGTGGGAAATAAAGTTTCACCAATAAATATATTAAGTTTTATTATTGTTCTTTTGTTTATAGGTTGAATTACAAATGGTAAATCATAAGTCTTATGTTAGAATGTATCTTAATATTTAGTAATTAAAACTTTGTGTAATTGTGGGTTGAAATTAAACGTGCATGTGATAATATCTACACATAAATTACTTTTTGAATGCACAGCACTAAAACCAGTTGTTGGGTCATTGTGTTTTGCTAATTGCTAATTACTGATTTTGAAAAACTCAAGCCATGATTCATGAATACATCTCAGCTTCTTAATTCTGTTATCCCTTGCACAGTGTAGTCAGGGATTTATTTTCAGAAGCAGTTTGCTTTACTTGACGGTAAATTGCGGAACTTTCCCAGCTCCAAGCTTATAATAATTTTATGAAATTTAACAGAAAGTGAGAATTTCAAGTTGACTGAGTCAATTTTATATTTAGTTTACAGAAAATAAGAAGTTTCTGGTACAACGCCTCCTTTGAGTTTTTCTGCCAAATTTTGTGGGTTTACAATTATTTTGCCTTAAAAAGAATGGTTTTCCTTGTCATTGCCTGCTTGAAAAACCCACACAGGAGAATCTTTGTGGAAGATTTCTGCTGTTTGTTTCCTGTATTTCTGAGACCCTAGGCTTTGCATTTTCGATATTTTCCTCATAATCTTATAACTAGAGATGTAGCTTTCTTGTTTTAATTTTAGTTAAATGATATCTTTTAAAAAAATACCAAGTATCATGGGAATCATGACAAAATTGTGAGAATCATTAATGGTAGCTCCATCTTACATCGTTCATACTGCTGTAAAACTACAAAATACACAGGGGAATGTAATAATTAGGAGAAGGAAAATAGGTTCATTGTCTTTAGCAGGTGATAAACTATTCATTACGGTCTTTTGGCTAAAATACTGGGTGTATATATTGATAATCTGCACAAAGGTGTAGGCAAAAGCAGGGGGGAGGGGGTCTTTTTAGCCAGCTTTGTTAAAATGAAAGCCCTTAAAACACACTGTTCAAATTACTGTATCCACTGTAGAGTCCTAATTTCATCAAATCTGCCAATTTTGGCAATTTGAAATAATTTTAGGTCCATCATTTTGAGATACTCTCTGAAATACGCTGCCACTTCATTTTGCTGTATTGTGCTGAGTATGGCGAGGACCTGGCGCTGACTGGCGCTGATAGGTGCCATGGAAATGATGATAGACAGGCACCTGCTGAGCTACCTGTGAGTCTCTGAGGCTGCATCAGTATTCTGGCACAGGCAAAATGCAATTTAAGGAACTTAATGACTAGGCTGTGAACCTGTCATTAGTTTTTCATTAATTTAATTTCCTGAAGTCTCAGACTGAACGGTTTGTTATATTTGGCTTTTTATATATACTTATATAAATATATCTACTTATTTTTTAATTCAGTTTGCCTGGAAAATTGATGAGTGGGTACTATGGACATGCAGTTCTTAATTCCCCTGGCTGACATATTAAATCAAAATACATCTACTGATGTGTGGTAGAGATAACATAAGATCTGTGATGGCTGTAGGAAGCATGGGAGAGAGCTAGAAGTGGAGACCTGAGAAGGAAAACACCTCAGTGACCAGAATCCTTATTGTGAAGACAAAAGCAAAATACCACTGTGCTTTAAGGCTTTGTGTGCATTTAACTGGGGAAAAAAAAGAAAGGAAAAAAGAAAAAAAAGACACTTTGGATGTTGAACGTCAGTTGGGAGAGCAGTATAGGATGCTGTCTTGAAGGTTTATGGGGACCCGGCTTGTATGTCCAGTCTTTGGACAAGTCATCTCACCCAAACCCACCTGGTTTAGGTCTCATCTTTTTCTGTGTTGGACACTTAGAATAACATCTTTTTGAGTCAGGTCAAACTTAGTGCACATACTCAGAAAAACAAGTCTGAAAGGAAAAATGAAATCTTAATTCAGTGTGGTTATTTATTTCAGCTATTCATTGTTGTCCTTCTTGGAAAAATGCTCTTTAATCGGAAAGAGATCAAATGAGAAATGAGGGTGGACAAGAGAAGCTAATGGAGGAACCAGTGGTAGGTTGGGTAAAAGAATGTTAGACAGGAATAGGGTTTGTAGCCTTGATGCAGATTTTTTTTAGTATTCCTGTTACTGACGTGGGAACACAAATTAGGTATATGCTCCTGGAATTTGGTCCTGGCATTAAGTGGTGCAGTCACCACTGGTATTCAGAAGTAGAATTTCTGCAGTAATAGAAAGTAAAGGAAATAATATGAACTTCAGGACAATTAGGCATTGACTGGCCAGTCTGCATTTGTGCACAGAGCGATCTCATCAACAGGGAACAGCAAGGCTGGAGAAGCCCTCGGACAACTGGCTTCCTTGCCAATGGCTGTAAGTGAATGACCAGGTAATGTAACAAAAGAGTCAAACGTGATGCTGTGACTTGTTTGCTCTTTCTGTCCCAGGAAGGGAAGTATTAATGCTGTCCAGCATGCTGCTGTGATTTATCTGAGGTAATTTGAGACATTTGGGAGGATTAAGTCAGTCTGGAAGAGATGTGGGGAAGAGGTGTTGGTACACTCGAATCAATGGAAAGCGTGTTTTGCCAGAAACAATGACGGATCCTGAGACCTGCTGTGACATGGTGCCAGCATGGACAGGTCCTACCTATCATAAGCACCAAAATCAATATAGCCATAGAGATAGTACACACATCCTTTAGGCTTATCAGCCTTAAAGAGCTGTGTAAATTGCGAGTGCTCTTACATTAACTCCGGTAGCTATATCTAGAAAGAGAAGGTTCAGCATCTGCTTTGTATTTGCTGCAGAAACAGAATTTAAAAGCATGGCTTGTTCAGCCTGGTAAAGGAAAGCTTAGAGGGATTGGTAGCACTCAGCAAATAAATCAGGAGAATAAACAGCAGGGAGGGAGAGCCAATATAAGCCAAAGAACAATGTTGGCACGGGAACGAATGGATTAAAACTCATCATGAGTAAATTTAGGATGGAATTAGGTTTCTCACCATTGGATTAGGAAGTCCTGCTTGGGAAAAGGACTGGGGCAAAGCTGCTGCCAAGCGTGACCCAGACATGGCAAGAGTTATATGAGTAATTGGCTGAGACTGTCGGTCCTTGGCGTGACCCAGGGGTCTGTGTTCCTGTGAAAGCCATCATATGTAAGTGCGTATTTTCAGCCATGAACAACTGGACGCCTTTTTGGATTAATTTTTCTGAAGTCAATGCTTCTCTGACTTGAGGCTCACTCCACTGGAATAGCTGAGTTTTAGTCAAAACCAGGTCAAACCTCTTAACACCAGTGCTTGCAGACAAGTTTTTTCTTTCCTTCTTACTTAGGATCATAGAATCAAAGAGTATGCTGAAATGGAAGGGACACATCAGGATCATCAAGTCCAACTCCTGGTCCTGCTCAGGACACCCCAAGAATCACAACATGTCCCTGAGAGTGTTATCCCAATGCTTCTTGAACTTTGATAGGCTTGGTGCTGTGACCATTTTCCCAGGAGCCTGTTCCAGTGCCCAGCCACTCTCTGTGTGAAGAACCTTTTCCTGATATTCAAATTAAACCTCCCTTGACTCAGCTTTCTGCCGTTCCCTCAGATCCTGTCACTGGTCACAAGAGTGAAGAGGTTCCTCCTCTTCTTCTCCTGAGGATGTTGAAGACCACACTGAGGTCTCCCCCCAGTCTCCTCTTCCCCAGGCTGAACAGACGAAGTCACTTTAGCCACTCCCCATACAGCTTCCCCTCAAGGCCCTTTACCATCATCCTTATCCTCCTTTGGACACTCTCTAATAGCTTTATGTCTTTCTTATATTTTGGCACCCAAACCACCCCCAGCACTTGAGGTGAGGCTGTCCCAGGGCAGAGCAGAGAGGGACAATCCCCTCCCCTGCCTGGCTGGCGATGCTGTGCCTGATGCCCCCCAGGACACGCTTGGCCCTCCTGGCTGCCAGGGCACTGCTGACTCATATTCAACTTGCCACTGACCAGGACCCCCAGGGCCCTTTCCACGGCACTGCTGTGCAGCCTCTTGTTCCCCAGTCTGTACATACAACCAGGTTTGTCCCATTGACCTTGAATAACAGAGGAATTTGGGAGCAGACTTGTTTTTGGAAACAGTGGATTCTTTTTTCCTAATGCTTTTTGAAATGCACAGGTTTCAGCTTGAGGTAGAAAGCAACAGGCATAGCAAAGCCTGTGGTGAGGGTTTGCAACCATAAGGAAATTAAAGGGTGCATTGAGCAAAAAATACTGAAATGTGCATGCCACTGTTTGCTGTACTGGGAACAGCTTCTTGATCACATTTGGCTTTTACTGATACATAAAGACAGTGTATGTGTGTGTATACACATATATGTATTTGTATGCATATATTGCCCATTCTAACACAGAGCAGATAAACATTTTAGGCCACTTAACCTAAATAAACACGCTGACAAGCATACAGTGGCATAATTAGTTCACGTGCTAGCATTTATTGTTATTATCAGTTTGCATTGTGACAGCAATCACATAGCATTGCCTTGTCCTAAAGAGCTTGCAATCTGGAAGAACGCTCTGATGGGAAGAGACAGAGGAATGATGAACGATTGCAACACAGTCCATAGCATCATAACTGCATGTCCTTTTTAATTTTTTGGTAGCTTAGTGTAAATGCCATGTAGGCATCACCTTCTGCAGTTAATCTGCAGCCCTGTTAGTCTTGGTGCTGGATGATAGCAGAGGATGGCAGCAGTGAAAACCTGAGCATTGGCCACTTCCAGAACAGACTCATGTTTTGAATATTCATCCCTCCTCGTTACCTTGCTCTAGATAACATGCTCAGCCTCATTGCATTTTGCTTCCTCTTAATCACTTTCTAATGTGGTATCTCATGCTTCATTCAGCTCAGGCCGTGGTCTGAGGCTAGCTGTGCATGTGCCCCTTCCCCATTTCTTTCCAAAAGGAGGACAGTGTTTCCTGAAATTTTATACCAAGAAGTAATTGTTGGCACCACCCATCATTACTTCCCGTCTCATTGTACCATTCATATTAATTTTCTAATTTGGCACCACAGTTGGCATGCTGGTTATGAAATAAACAAAAAACTGGATTTGAGTAAAAGTTAGGGTTACTTGGAAATTCGTGTTTGTAGCCTATGGGATTTTGTGGTCAAAGGCACAGCACTTCCTGCATTTCTTTGCAGAAATTTTTCTAGAGTTGCATCATGTCACTAGTTTTATATTTTTGTAACCTCTTTGCATTGTTTTAAAATGGATACATTACGCAGTGAACATTTAGATTTCTGCCTGAAGAGTTTTGTGATCTTTAGCAATTGTTCTCATACTTTCATACACTTGTTCTTTTGTAGCCCAGCTTATATAACTAGGTCTTCTTTTTTTTTTTTTTTTAAATTTTTCTTTCTTATGCCTATCTGAATTCAGTTCTATTTGTCAGTGTTTCTTTGGCAGTATGCTGAGAATTGAACTCAGTGTTTTAAGTGCAGTTAACATAATTAGCTCAGGATAAACTTCATTATCTTTGTTCTACTGTGCAGCATTTTGGTCAATATAACCGAAGTGATACTAGATTTTTTTTTCCTAAAGTTTCTTTGAATTTGGTACCTGCTAATGTTCATGTATCCCTCAAAGTGTTTTAGTGCTCTCAATTTTCTTTTCCCCAGTGGTACTGAATGTAGTAAATGTGAATGTAGTAGATTATTTCCTCCCAACACCCCCCCAAACAATATTATCTCACAGTCTTCCTAATTAAATCTAGCTGTGTTGTGGCCCTTGTTGCACAGGATGACAAACTGGATTGTCATAACAATCCCTTTTGTGCTACAGGTCTGTGAATCTTGGAAGCTTGTTTTGTATTTCTTTCATGCCTTACTTCTCTTGGCTGTTTCTCCCACTTTAATGTCACCTGCAAATTTAATTAATTCCAGATAATTAATGAAGATGTTAAATAAAACCATATTTGGCATCTATCCCTATATCTGGCTAGAAATTTCCTTCTGACACAGTAAATTCCTTTGTACTATTTTCCTTTCCTGCATTGTTTCAACTGTTTTAAATTCTGCAAGACAGTATAATTTATCAGTCCGTTTATTTTTCATTTCAAATTCCGGCTTTGAAAGGAAAAAAAAAAAAAAAAGCCAAAGCACAGGACCATAATCAAAGAACATATCACTCGTCCTTTCAGCTGTTTGCAGATAATGTCGTCCCTTGAGCCTCTCAAAGCTGATGGGCAACATCTCTGTGCAACCATCTCCTTAAAATGTGTAGAGCACACCGTTGATTGTGATAGTTAATTTCAGAACCCAGCACAACTGCTTTTCCTGAATTTCTTATCTGGCTATTTATTCCCTCACTGGTTGCAGAAACTTCCTAGAAGTTAAAAGTTCCATAGAGGTGTTTGCTGTCTGAACCATCTCATACTCATAAGAGCTCTTCAAGACATGGAGGAAATTCATCAGTGGTAACAAGAGACATGTCTTCTGTCCCAAACCTCTTAAGTACTTGACAATGCACTGTTTTGCCTGATCACCATTCTTTTGACGTCAACTAATTCAGTCCATCTCTTTTTTGGCTCTCTGAGGTGAACTCCTGAGACGCTGGTACATATGCTGTCTTGCTGTGTCAATAAAAAGTCACATTTCCTATTTTCCCTGACAGACTTCCTAGCTTTTCGCCCCATCCAGGCTGATGATCTTCAGACTATGCCTTCTTAATCTTCTGTGAATGTGCATCTTGCTTTTTTTTAAAGGTAATCCACCTGTTTCTGGTTCTTACCAGAAGGTGCCTCTTTTTGCATCAGGACAGGAAAATGAAAATTCTATAACATCAATTTATGTGGATGTGGTCATTGCATTGGGCTATGCATTGATATGGCTGTAGAGTAAAACAATTGAGTATGTTGGTTGTAGGATTCTTTTCTCAGCAGGTACGGTATAAAGCGTTTTGTTAAACTTTGTGTGTTGTTTTCTCTCTCGATTGGTTTGGAGAACAGCAGCATACTAAAGATTGTACTAGATGTGACATCGTCACAGTCTAAAGGTTTAGAGTTCTCTTTGAATGTGTATAGGAACGCTAATAAAGAAGAGTAGGAGTTTTATAGCTTATACAATGATAGATGTGAGAATATCACACATAGTATGCACTTGAAAGTTTTGTGGTGAATTTAGATTATTCCATCTGAAACATTAAGCTGTTTTAAATTCTGGCATTTGTTTTCTTTTAATGAAACAAAACATTTAAAAAAGGAAGTTGTTTCAGCATTATTTCATACTTTTTCCCATTTCTGTGACCTTGTGCTGATAAGACTACACAAGTGTATTATGTTAATGTTAGTTTAAATGGCAATTATGATAAGAAGTATATGTATGGCTTTTTCATGGAACAGTAGAAATTTTAGAAAGCTTTAAAACCTAGTTTAGTGGATCAGTCAGAGGAACTACAAGTTAGTAATATATTAGGCATTACAAATCCAGATGGAGTAAAAGGAATGCAAAAATACTGTGGTAAAGAGAGCTCTCAATCTGGTACCATAAGAAGCAGCTGGAATTTGCATTTTATCCTAGAACTTTCCTTTCTTTAATCTAGTCAAGATGTGTTAGATAGCTGTTTCAGTATATTAGTGAAGTATTTTAATATTAATAACAGCATGACTACCAATGTTTAAATGTTAAAATAATCCTATTTAAGGGCTTTGATTGAATGTGATAGGAAATTAAAATATTAGTAGATTTTGCAAATATATTAATTGAGAAAATTGTGCTTTTAATGCTGCAGAATTGAACTGAGATTTTAATGCAACGTGTCAAAGTGCAGTAGTAAAATTGCTTCATAAACACCTGAAAAATAAATAGTTTAATTAGTTATTTTTCTCTTTTCCATTTCCAAGGCAAATTAAGACTAATAATGAATCTCCTGCAGTATTAGGATAGAAAGGGCATGAGGTTTTTACCTTGATTAAGCCGAGGCATTTTATTTGCTTGTTAGCATCTGTGTGTCCTGGAGTGGCTCGAGACATCGGACTTCTGAGTATTATATCTTAAAAAAATTCAAAACAAAATAACCCCAGCCACCCCCCTCTCAGTCCCTGCCCCTGTGGGCACATAACTGCCAGGGTTTTACAAGGTGTTAAAGTACAGCGTTTATAATATCTTATCCTTTAAAAAAGAAGTGCATTGTTAATTTAACCCTCAGTAATCTTATTTCACCTCGCCACCATTGCAGTCTACAGCCAGCAGATTTTTTTTCTTAAACCAGCTGTTGAAAATAACCTAGTTTAAAGAGTTCACGGCTGAGCGTGAGGGATTCATCATTATATATTTACTGTCTGAGGCTGATATAGCTGTAAGGTTTTTCAGATGCCATTGATCTATTGCGCATGTTCCCTCCCTGGGTTGCAGGACGTGCTTCTATTTGCATAAGGCCCTGGGCAAGGTTCTTTCTTGCATTGATTGGCCTGTCCAAGGGAGCCTGATGTGCTCCTGCATTGATCACCCTGTCTTTTCTTGGAAGGCAGTGTTACGCAGAGTTCATCTCAAACATTCTAGGGAAAACTCTACGGCAGATGTCGCAATTTTATTCAGATGTTCCTTTGAGTATAGGCCTTTCCTTTTTTTTTTCCTTTTCCGGGATAACTTGCTTTGTTTTTGTTTTTTTACTTACTTTGGATGTGTTTCTGCAGTTATAGCGCAGCATAGACCAGAGTGTACTGAAAAGCTATAGTACATTTACACCAATTATGCCATGCTGTGTTGTTTTTTTTTTTTCCTTTAAAATAATGCCTATAGCTTCCAGCAAAAATCAAAACTACTCTGTCTTCAAAGAGTTCACAGTTATAACAGGAGAATTAATCTAAGAATATGTGTGCTGGTGTTTTATCTTAGATTAATATTGTCTGTTTGTAACTTGTATGATTTGTAATAAATTTTCTTCAGTGTTAGAAAAATAGTTCTAAAATGGCACCTTCAGCATAAAACTGTGTTAGGATTTTGGTTTTCTAGAGGCATACTCCAAAATGAATAATGCAGGTAAATTGCTGAGCAGACCAGTGACTGATTGGCTCGGTGTTGATCCGAGAGGACAAATACTTCCATTTACACATTTACAGTGTCCTTGGATTACCAACGTGGTGTGTTGGGGGCTGTCTTTCCAAACCCAGCTTAAACAGCTGAGTTCTTGACTTTCCCTGGTAGAGGATGGAGCTTTTCAATGTCTACCACAATAATAACCCATAATCAGGAGCTATGAAATCCACCGCTGCAATTTCTGAAAGCCACGTATTTGCCTACGTGCCTAATTATAGGCAAGGTGCCCGTTACTGTAGCCTACCAAACTCATTTCTGTGGTCAGAAAATGATTTTACACGTATGTGTTCCTGTAGGTAAGGTGAAATGTGGTTATAACCAAAGGGTAGCTCATGAATAAGCTGACATATGAACTTTACCAAGCACATGATAGTACTGCATGTTGGTGAAAAATAAAATGCTATGAAAGAGTTCCTTTCCTATGGAAGACCAGAAGAAAGAGCATAACACAGATATTCCTTGATTACTTTCAGAAAAATTTCCTATGGATATTTTTGTGGATGTTGTAGAATTTTCTTTGAAAGAAATAAGTATTCAGAGATACACAGCTGAGGTCATGTTAATGCAGTAACATAAACTGTGCAGCCTTTTTTTTTTTATTACTTGAATAATAGTTTCATGTCTTTCACTGAAGCAATAATGTTTCACATTGCATTGTGATACTCTGGCCTGGGGAACATATTCCTTTGGTCATTTGGTAAAACAAAACTCAGATAAGTATAATTCAGGTAGCAAATATGAAATTCATCTTCATTATCATGCAAATGTGGTGAGAATGTAACATTTCCCAAGATGTCATTTGACTATTAGGATCTTTAGAAAATGGTCTCTCAAAGCCACAAAGCTAATATTCCAGAAGAAAGCTATATAATACCTAAAAATTCTCTATCCTTATTCTATATGAATAATAAATGTAGTAGGACAGGCCATTATTAAAATCACAAAAGAATGTGTTGACCTATTGGAACAAGGATCTTTTTTGATTTTTGCATCAATGATGAATTTTGAGCTTTGCATAGCATAGAGGATGAACATGCAAATACAGATTTCAAAAAACTGCAGGGAAAAAATAAGTAGGATCCTAACTGGAAATATGATCTATTTTTTTTCAGCACATAAATTATATTTGTGGGTATTTATGCTGATATATATTTTGTTATACATGATAATGTGTATGTAATGGTATCTTATGCAAGTGTTATATATTTTGTGTGTCTGCGTTGTGCACATATTTTGCATTTGCAACACTTTTCATTTTTCTTGAGCTCTCTTTTGCTGATATTTGAGATAATGAAGGTAGAAGATGAGTGTGGGCTAAATATGGACTAATCTCTTAAATAAGGAGTGGAACTTGATTTTAACTCTAAAATAAAAGGAGAGCCTGAGTGTCTCGTAGCACCCATTATCTCTGTTATTCAGTTGAAGAAAAACAATGTACTTGTTTATGTGTGTGAACTATGCAGGGCATCAAGACCCAAAAAATTTCTGGTAGCAGCAGAGATCTTTTGCAAGCAGTTTCAGTTTTGAGAAAGAAAGACTGGGACATGATTGTTTATAACTAAATTAAAATGAAGAAAATAAATCTAATCTCTTCCTTCAGGTAGAAATAGTCTCTGGGAAAAAATGTATCCATTGCGTGCACTGTGCTGTTAAACAAAGCGGATGCCTTAGAAAAACGTGATGAAGATATACGTAGGTACTGCCAGACTTTCAGATACTCTCTATGGATGTTGCAGAGTGAGCTTTTTCTCGACAGATACTTGCAGCCCCAAGTGATGATCTGGATATGTTGAAATAAGTGTTTTGAATGAGTTTTAATAATTGCTTGAGTGCTGGACATCAGGAATGCGGGCAAGTCCTTTTACTCGCTCTGAGTAAAATAGAAGAGCACAATATAAAAACTGATATTTTTAAGTTTTCCTGCTTTCCACAGTAAAAAGTGACAATTTTCTGATGCAGGGCTGATAAAGAATTGAATTTCAGCGTCTGCAGTAATTTCAAAGTCCGTAGGTTTGGCTTGGTTTGTTTGTTGGGGTTTTTTTTGGTTTGTAAAACTGTAGTATTCAGAGACTGAAAAATTACAGAGGATGTTTGAAGTATCATTTCTCTCCCGTGCTGCTGAGACATTTTCATTTTACAAGCACGTTACTGAAGTTAAGAGGTGGTTCTGTGCTGTTTTGCTCGAGAGACCTTTTCAAAGTCCAGGTAGTGCTAATGTGACAGATACCATGTAACAATTAAGAATGTTTTCTTCTACTTCACTCCATTCTACATGAACGGTGTGTACGTGGTATCTCCCCTCCACTCAAAACCTCTTAATGATCTAACTGGCACCCTTCCATTACTCGTGAGATACTCTTAAGTGCATTTTATAAAAGTCGCTGAACTTTATTTATGCTTAATTTTTTTTGAGGTAAAATGAGGTGTTTAAATGACAAAGACTTGATCAAGAACTCCTCGACACTTGTGATACGGTGCAGCAGTCAGAGGAGGGAATTGATAGAGCCTCCCTGTCTCACTCCAGGAATGCTAATTATCTTCATGTTCTTATTTTGAGGAGAGGCTGCCCTGAGCATGATACAGACTGCTTACCACCAGATTTAGTGGGGTCGTAGTTTTAGCCCTACTTATTGCTGAAAGGGTAACGGGTGTTGGTGTTCCTAACAATAGTGCGTAGAAAGGCAAAACAATTAGAATCATCCTGCTCTGCAGACTCTAATGTTGCTTCCTAACACCATTTTTTTTTCGGGAAAAAACCCTAAAACAATTGTCCTATTTAAGTAGTGACTAAATTCTTTTTTTGTCTGTGAAAAACTGATTTTTATTGAATTGCATAGAAAATAGCGATATTTTATTATTGACATTGCTTTGATTTGCACTTCTTTTATATGTACTCAATTCTTTTTTATATTTTGCAATATTCTTCTAAGTAAAATCTAACTGAAGTTTTTACTGTAATTGTGAAGCAAGTGCTACAGAAGAAAACGAAATTTGAAATTTCGATGTCACTATATTTGGTAGATTCACATGAATTTGTGGAAAGGGATAGCAAGTCTATAGTTTGTAACTGCACAGAGTTAAATTTAGTTATATAATGCACATTCCTTGGGGTATCTTACTTTGAATTTTAAAAACCTTTCTAGCTTCTGCTTCTCTTTCATACAGACTAAGATAACTTTTTGCAGCTTAAACAAATATTTCTGAATAAGGTCGTTCAGGAGACACATCCTGTAGGGAAAAGCATCCGCCTGTGTTCAGTAAGGCAAATGCATACATGCCACAGTGTGCTGTTCTGTCATCTCCCTGCGTACACCTCATACAGCTCCACACAGGATTACACGTTGTACATAGTATCGGCATAAAATTCATAATAAGTTTTAGCAGAGTAATTTTCTATAGCATCAAAGACCTATTGATGCTGGTAATAGAAGAGGTGTGTTTCAGTCCTTCCCTGCTTCGCCCTGACCTCTCACATATCGACACACTCCCCTTCAATTATTCCTCTTCCACCCAGATGTATCCCAAGTGAAACTTTTCCAGCCTGTCAGCAGCAAACGCCTGGTGCCTGCCCTCACACAGCAGCCTGCGTCCGTCCCTTTCCTCCCTTTTCTGTAAAGCCAGTGCACCCCAGCCGCCTGCCTCAAACAGTGCCGAGGTCCCAAAAAAGCCTCCATTTTGATCGTAACCCGCCTGGCAGTGCAAAGATAATGAGTAATGCTGAGGAGGTGTCAGTCTTTGGGCTCCTCTTTTCTTTTGCTGGTGTCATTCACGCCACGCAGATGCCTGTGCGGGGCTGCGCCTTGTGCATGTGCTCCCTGTCCTCAAGCGAGCCGCGCATGGCTTGAGCTCTGGGTAAATAACAACTGCTTTCTTCTGCAAAATTAACTTCTGCCGGCCAGCCTAACATGTAACCTCTTATCACATTTTCTGCAGTAGGTTGGCATCCTCAGGCACGAGGGATGAAGTGTGCTGTGGCAGGCAACCTTGTCTTTTCTTCTGTTCTTAAAATAGCTGTTAGCGTCTTTGTGTATGGCGGGAAAATAATACAGATTTTCTTAACATCTGTAATACCTAATTGTGCTTTTGCCTTCTGCCTCCCAAACTGTTTCATGCTGAGGTGAACCATGCTGGGGTTTGGGATGGGCTTGCCAGGTGGTAGCACCACCTCCTAAAAAGATATTTATTGATAATAGCCATAAATGCAGCGTCTTCTGTAAAATGCAGTTGAATTATTTTAGTTACTGTTACTAACTTTTTGAGAATGCTAAATTACTGCTAAGATCTTCCAAACAAAACCTTCCAGATTTTGATATTACACCTAAATGTGTATATTGCATTTAGAGATTTTAATGAATCTTATGCAATTAAATTTTATCAGCAATTTTTCCCTAATGGTTTTTTAAGGTATCTAAATTCGTACATACTGTCATTCTGAACCTTGTGTTTCCAAGCATTTGTCTCTTGAACTAATACATACTTGCTGCTTTCAAATTAAACAAGAAACAATTTATAATGTGTGTTGTAATCTTTTTGTAAAAACCTAATTATGTACATTGCTTTCTAAAATGCAAGGATTGGAATAAGTATCTATTAATGCTTTAGGTGGGAAAACAGTACAAACATCTTGTGATCTGAATATATTTATAAATAGTCACTTTCACTTTTTATGCAAATGAAATTGGGTAACTGTCAGGCTGCAATTTTAATTTTTTTTTAATACTATTAGAAGAGTGTCTTATTTGACACCTCATATAGATCTTTTTATATGTTTGAGGTTTATTCCATGCGCCTATAACTGATGCTGTCCTGTATTGTTCTTTTATACCTTTTGTCTTTGTTTCCTTATTTTATTGCCTATACTTTATGGATGATGAGAATACTAATGAACATATGACGCATACCATCATTCACAAGATGAACAGATAGCTTTCTCTCTTTGTCAAATGTTTATGCAGTAAAATGAAAAATTAAACAATCCCAGCATTGACTCC
Source organism: Falcunculus frontatus (assembly GCA_013398115.1). Taxonomy (NCBI): domain Eukaryota; kingdom Metazoa; phylum Chordata; class Aves; order Passeriformes; genus Falcunculus; species Falcunculus frontatus. The sequence goes on along the minus strand of VZRV01002551.1, from coordinate 103,993 downwards.
GTTGTAATTCCAGCTTAAATAAAACACCTACTGAGGTTTTGTAGAATTTTCCCATCAGAGAGAAATTTTTGAGAATGGTGGGAGACTATTTTTATATCCAAAGAGTAAAGTTTGAGGTAATTTGCTAGAAAGCATAGAAGTTATCTTACAAAATTGTTGATACTGGACCGTAAAAAAGTCTAAATAGTTTTAACCTTCAATTAAGAAAAAGAGGGAGGAAGATGTCAAAACAGTCATTACAGGTTTAGTTATAATTTCTGATGGATTCGAAGCCTTATGGCTGTGTTCTGGCCACTTCGGTTCAGCCATTCAGCCCGTGCTGCCCGTATTGTGTGTTCCGCAGTTCCCGTTAGACATCTTCACCGGGTGTGATTCTGCCGAGCTTTTTGACACCCATTTTCATGCGTGGCCTGCTACTTTGCGCCGAAATATCTTTTTTTCTGAGCTGCCTGCAACATGAAAGATGCCTCGAACATGCCGGGCTCGGTGCGTGTGCGCGTGTGCACGCGTAGGTGTGCATACACACGGGCGCAGGGTCATAAGCAAATGCGCGGGTGGATGCGCGTGTGCCGCCGTGCAGAAGCGCGGGGCGCCGTGCAGCAGCATCCCTGTGCGCGGTGCTGCAGCCGCGCACAGCCCGCACCACTGCGCGGGGGAGGGCGATGCTCTCTCTCCTGCAGGCAGTCTCCGCGATATGCTGCGGGGGGGATGGGTCTCGGCAGCCGGCGACACTAGAGGGCACTGCTTGTCCTCGGTTGCGGCTTCCTTCTGGGACAATGAGCAGAATTAGGCTGAATTCCGTAATCTTACTTTAATTAACAATTGAATTCTTATTAAGAAAGTCTAGGCTGTTTAATTCGTTGTTGTTTTGCTTTTAGCCTTGTGTTAATATCGTGGATGGAGTCATCGGCACTTGCAAATAAATACAGAATCAATTGTCCCATACAGTAACAATTTTACAGGAAAAAACCAACTTGAAATGTTATTCTTGGCAAAGCCAGAAGGCTGAGTTTGCCCAGCGATGGGGTTTAGATCCCTTGCCAGCTGTGCTTCCAGCCAGCAAGTGTGATGCACAGTGTTAGAAATGCGTTGGGGAGAGTCTTGACGAGTTAGGGTGATTTATTTCAGCAAAGGTCAAGAGAAAGATAAGCAGAGGATGAGAATAGGAAATTTAAAGGGTCCATCTTCGGTATGTGTAAAACGCGTATCACTTACATTACCCTTGGAAAAATGTTTCTCAGTTACAGAACACTAAATCACCTGAATTGCTGCTCCAAGTTCAAATGTTTCTTCCATTTATGGGTTCATTTATTTTGGATGGAAATTATGATAGAAGTGGAATAATCAGATTAATCAGGCTAATACAACCAGGCATCATTTCAGAAACATCAGAAAATTAATGTGAAATTTAGGTGTCAAATCGGTAACAACCAAGCTCAGTGTGAAGACACCAAGCACTGCTGTTAGCTTGCCCTTGTCCTCTGCAATTGGCAGAGCATTGTAAGGAGTGCTGTGTGCTGGCCTGGTCAGGAAGTTTTCTTTCCTATGACATTCCAACATTCAAGTTCCAGAAGTGAAGTCCTGTGGTTTAGAGCACTGTTCATTGCTAAGCAGTGATTTGGGATCGGGCCCTATATGAAATCTTTTTTTTGTTATGTGTCCCTGGTGTTTAGCCTGAATATTTCTTTCTAGTTAGGTGTTGTTGACTTTGTGTAAATGTGAGTGTGTAAATTTTCTCACACCAAGTATTAATAATTGTGTGGAGTTAACAGCTGGATTGCCTGATTGCTGGAAATTACCTGTTAGTCAAGGTGGTGGCTGCTTGGTGTAACTAAAGGTTTTTCCACATGGAAGTTCTAGATTTAAGTTGTTCGAAACATACCGATTGTCTTTAAAAGGATATGTAATTTTTTAATAAACTTCTAAAATACTGTTCTAACCAGATTTCATTGCCATTAAAAGGCAAGCCAGTATAATAATAGGTTGTATTTTGTGCAGAGTGAATTGTAAGTATTGTATTTTAGTCCCACATAATTGCTTGCAAATCTTAAGGTGATTTGAACCATTCTAGTTCTGAGCAGTATCTTTTTAAACAGTGAGATGAGTATATGCATTTCTGAAAAATCCTCCTGGAAGTTACGTCACAATTCCAGAGGAGAGTGTAGCATGTTTATTATAAATATGTAGGTTTCCTAATTATTTCTGTATGATCATGTAGTAGTCTTGGACAGTCCGGTCGCCCACCCAATGTTTAGTAATAGATCTGTCATTTAAGAAGAGTGAGCGTCACCTAGTTTTGCTTTATCAGTTCATAAGCAAAAAGAAATAAAAAATATGTTTAATCAACAAGAGAGCAACTCTTTTTGCATTCACCAAATGGTAATTTGAAAGCTTATTTTGTGCGTACTAATGGTCTATGAGCAGTGAGATGCCAGAACTGCTATAATAGGATTTTCCCACTCGTAGAAGGATTTTGCTTATGGCTATGAAAAGTTAATTTCAGATCCTGATACACTTGCATTAATTTTTGAGACATTAGCTGAGTGTAGTACAGCGAAGAAAAACATGAGCACCACACCACTATGGTGTAGCTAATTGTTTATTACCTCCAACCAAAGAAGCATCGTTAATGTGCAGGCCACAGTGTCTGGAAAAAGAAAGAGGTAGGAAACTGACAGAAAAGGTCTCCCGGATTTCTTCTTGAGGGTCTTGAGAAAAGAACTGAGGAAGAAAAGGAGAAACAATAGCTTCACCATGTCCTAAAGGTGATACAAATGGGTCTTGGCGTACTTGGAAGATCCTGTTTGTTCATTAAAATACTGTTTGACAATCAAACTATAGCATGTACCAAACCTTCCTGCTTCTGAGTGAGAAAACACATCTTTGTGGTTGTATGATTTATGTATGAGAAACAAATGATTTAGATGCTTATATGCACCATACTTCAGTAATGTGTTTATATTCTTTGGAGTATTTGCTGACAAAAGGAGCATGTTATCTCTTCTTTGCTAGTAAGGGATCTGTTGACTCCACAGCTATTTAAAAACCACTCATCAGCACCTATTTTAATCAGCAAGAACTTTACTATAAATCATTATCAAAAAAAAGCATTGTGCTATGCTTTTATACCAATACATTTATTTTGAAATTAATAGGGAAAAATAATACAGAGCTTGTGCTTGAGATGGGCTAATAAGCGTGCCCATGAGACTTTCCTTTTCAAGCACTAAATGAAAGCTTTTGCATTGCTAACAGGCTACAAAAGTTGCTTAGGTAATAAGACTCCTTTTCTCTTATCAGTAAAAAAGAAAAGGGGAGGGATGGGATGGCTCAAGGGATTGGTAATCAGATTACAAAGTCTTTCACTTCTAGGTCACTGGTTCAAATCTGCCCCCTGTTTAGTAGTGACCAAAAGCTGTTCCCATCTGATGGCTTTTCAGTAGCCTTTGTGCAATTCATGAATGATCTATATCCAATGCCTGGTGAAAATCACTTCTAGCCATTGCTTTGGGAGTCTCAACTCAAACCCTTTAAGTAGGAATAAATGATCTGCTCATGCATTGAAGGGTTTGGTGGGTTTATTTTTCAGAATAATTTTAATAAGTTAGCGGAGCAGTCCAGCTGAATTTGCACTGTAACAGCTGCTCTGGGCTACAGCTGCCACCGTCACTTTCCACTAGCATTGCTTCATAAAAAGTTGTTACCAGCTTACTTAAGAATTGGACTGATGTGTCTTAATTTGAGCCACATGGTATCATTTCAATCTGCTTTCATATTGGACTAGAATGGATAAAATCATAATTGAAAAAAGAAGGAGAAGTAAAAGAAAATTACTAAATCTGTTCATCTTAGAAGAAATATCATACTTATTATAATAAAATTGATTTTGACAGATAGAGTGTGAAAATGTTTTTATTCATGGTTTTAGTGCTGCAGTAATGCTGTGGGAGCTGTGAGACTGCAACTTCAGTGGGTTCTCATGCTATATGTGATTAGACCACTATGGTGTGCTCAGATAAATGCTGGAATAGCTTTCTAAATTGAAAACAAGGGAAAACAGAAAACTTCCCAGTCCCCGAAAAGAAGTCCTTGCAAGTATATGTTTTCTTGTGTTGCCTCTTACTGGTGCTTACTGCCTGGTAGTTGAATAATGGGCTTATAGACTTGGCTCTTGTCAGCATTTTGAAGTGCTATTTTCCTTAAGGTAGGGGAAAGCTAGAGGACAGATGCTATAAATGGAATGTAATTTCTGGTTCATTAATATATGAACCTGAAATGAGGACTCTCTGCTATATGTACATTTCTGTGGAAATCGTCGTGACAGTTTAGAGGTGTGTTTATGTCCATAGGGATGCACACAACCTATTATAAAAGCATGACTTTTTCCTTAAAACCAGCCAAAGTGATTCTTTTGAGACAGCAGGCAAGCCACACATATGCTGCAGTAGATTTTTGCAGTAGTTTTTTTGCACAGAACTAGATATTTCATCAAACCTAAATGATATTTCATCAGTACAAGTCTCATTGAATTAAATGAGTCACATCAGCCACCTCCCTCATTACTCACATAAACTTCAGAGTTTGCTCATTACAACCTCAGCATGGAAAAATAAAATACCTGTGCATGCTGAGCAGAGCTTGGTGGGTACCAGCAAGTGGAATGCACATTTAGCACAGGGCCAGCACAGGTCTTTGCTCTCCCAAGAACACGTCCTCAGATGTTGGGAGTGATCTGCCTAACATGCTTACAGCTTCACATTGAAAACCTAAACTGCAAGAGTGCTGATAAAATCTGTGTACCACAACACATGTTCATACCCATGTTTTGCAAGAAGGGCTCGGGTGGGATTTACTGCCGCTGTTTTCACGCTTGGCTTTCAACAGCCAGGCTACCTGGCCTGCAATGCAGTGTCATCCCCTCTGGAAACTGCAGCAATTGCAGAAAAAGAAAATCCCAGACAACATATTTATGATCCAAAATACAACATTCTCCCCTATATCAGATGTCTCAGACGTCTGTGGCCTCAAAGCAACTAGTGTGCCTCAAAGCAACTAGTGTGATGTCTCACCAGAAAGCACAGGGCGTCCCAGCTGCTGCAGAAGCCGTGTGTCTCCATGTCCTAGCACCAGAGTGTTTTGTGGGCTGCTCATAATGTTGGGCTCAAGCTTACCTGCACCTGCATCTTTGGCCCCATTTGCCAGAGGGAAGGAGGAGGAATGGGATCTAAGTTTAGCAATACAAGTGGTGTGGGTAAAAAAGCCTGCCAGCTTCACAGGGCTGTTTGGTCCAGGAGCACAGGTTTGTAAGCCAAAGCCAAAGCCATTCATTTCAGAAGTTCACGCAAAGGTGGGGGAAGGGGGAGGGAAATAATCTGAAAACATTGGCAGCACGCCTTTGCTCCCTTTCCACAGGGAAGGCTGGTCTTGTTCTGGTGGTTAAGTCAGGGTGTGTTAGAAGTGGGCAGGTCTCGTGATGGTTCAGCAGAGTAAGGTTTGCCTGTATTTCAAGGTGGTTGTGAGTTTAGTCATTGGTTTAGGAAAATAATTTGTTTAAACTGAGAAAACCTCCCAGCAAAGCGTTTTTCCTAGTGTAGTGGTGCTTCTTGTTCAGTTTAAAAGGACTCTTATAAAGCCGTAAGTGCATACCTATATATTGAATGTGATGTGTCCAAAGTTAAGAACTGATGCCCTCCATTGGTACAACCCCCCCCCCCACCAAAGTGTGCAGGAGCCTTCAAGTTGCTGTGTCTGATGAATGGACTTACTTGTTTAAGTACTAGAAATGTGAGTGTGATGTTGTCTTTATAAGAGGACAGACATGGATATTGAAGCTGCCAGAGATGGAAGCTGTGAACTGTATTTGGTCCAGTTGCATGATGACTTTCAACCAGTTGTGTGATAAGCCATATTGCTCATGGTAGTGGGTAACTCATCAGACCCCACTCTGCCTGCATAAGCTGAGATGGTGGTGGTGCTGGTAGTGAAATAAAGAAATGCAAACGTATCCTGGTGTGTTCCTTCACTGAAGAGGACTTTTGAGGAAAAGGAGCAGAAATAAAGCTTGCAGTTGCCGTCTGGTTTGGTGTTGTTTATGAATCTTGTGAGATCGAAGGGTCATGGGGAGTATCTTGCTAGTGATGTATAATGGTTTGGAAATAAACACCAGGGGTGGCTCCAGCTGCCTTTGATTAAACTAAATGGCTATTATGTATATTCTACTTAACTTATTTTAAAATTAGGCAAAGAGCATACCGGGATGCTTCTCTGTGTGCTAGATGCTTAAACTTCCAACTGTGTGTTCAGGACCAAACAAAAGGAAAATGGTTCTCTTTCAAGGAGATTATCATTTGGTAGATGTATAATAAAAAGCAGAAGTGAAATGCTGTGAGAAAAAGGGACTGACTTTCTACCTTATCCAATGATTTTAACATCCAAAATTTTTCTTGATGATGGCCTGAATATGTAGATTTCACTCAGTGTGTTTTGCTTTCCATGATATCTCTGAAATCTTTTCTTGAAGTGGGACTTCTTAAGTTGAAAATTATGAGCCCTTAGCTTACAAAGACGGGCAAATAATTAAATCCACAGCAAGCCTTTTTCGGAGTACACTGGCCAGAAACTGTAGAGAGTGTGTGCGGAAAGCTCAGCAGACATGGCTTTTGCTTTAGTGCAGGGGTGGCTGATCTTCATGGTCCTGTGGCATCCTGATGAGCTCTTGTGGTCACAGGACAAAGGCTGACAATTTCTTCAGGTCCTGCCTGGTGGACCAGACATTCACTGTTGCAGCTCTGCCTGCTGTCTCCTCCTGTGCTGAGAGGGGAGGGTTGCCCAGTGCTCTCCAAGCCATCCCAGCTTGCCCACTGGTGTAGCCTGATTACAGGAGCCAACCAGTGTGGCCTGGCTGATATCTCCAGGAAAGTCTGGCAACCTGAGTGCAACCACCAGAGCCAGAGTCCAATACAAAGTTTTCAGGAGGACTTTTCCACTTCCTAACAATCTTGAAAGTAAATATGCATCATTCTTAACAAACCAATCCCTCTCTGAAGCTTGTGAGTACAAGAGTTTAGGTTATTTCACCAAAGAAGGACTGCATGTGATAAATGAGTACCTTCCTACATGGGCAGCTGGGAATATTTGGTGCTTTTGTGCAGCATCTATTGTCCTCACACTTAGGCACAGCTCTCATTATGCTAAGAAGCGGCACTCCTTTTTCTTTTGTTGACTCATCTCTACCTGGCATCACTTCTCTGAGTGATGTCATCAGTACTGGAGGGTGATTTGTGGTGTTTAAAGAGCAGGCTTATGCTGGGGGCAATGCAGAACGTAGTACACATCATTGTCCTGGAGCATTACTCAGAAGTAAATTACGTGAGCAAGCTGATGACCAGGTTGGTGCAGGGTCGCTGAGCAGGCCAGGAGGAGGAACACAGAAATACTTCATGGCAGTGAGACAGCATCCAAGACACCCACCATGTTTCTATGTCCAGGGATGCTGAGGTGGAAGTTGCATGTTGCTGCAGTGCCATGGCTCTCCAGATGTGATGGACAGCAGGTCCATGCCCCAGGTCTTTGAAGGGTGGAGAGTCTGAGCTTCATTTACCAGTAGAGCTGTGCCTGATGACTACTGGCAGAGGACTCATTTAATTATGAGTCCATTCTGTACTCTGAATTGAAAGATCTTTTTCTGAATCCTTTCTTTCATTAGTTTTTTATATTATGTAAAACTGTATTTTATGTTGTTATACATCCTTCGCTTCACAAAGCCCTGCAGTGTATGAAGTCTCTCCAAGGAGACTCGTTAGCCTTGCTGCTACTTTCCCATCTCGTGAGTGGGTGGAAAACCTTGTTGGATATCTGATGGCATGTCCAATGTCTGATAAAGAGGGGTGATAAAAAAATTATCCCGTATTTCTCCTGCTTTACTGTTTTTTCAGACTTTGAAGATGTCAGTCATGTATTGGGGTTGAAACTAGATGATGTCTAAGGTCCCTTCCAACTCAAACCATTCTAGGATTCTATGATACTGTGGTCTGCTTTGTGTAATTTGGGTTTCTGCCACACATGCGCATAATTTTTTGGTGAAGGAGCATTTTAGTGGGAAAGAAAGAGAGGCTGCTGCTCCTCTCTTTTGGCTGCCTGCAATAACAAAGCACGATTTGTCATTCCCTAACCACAAAGAGAGTTACCTCCAAAAGTTTGTGTGACCTCAGAAGTTTCAGTTTACATACCCTCTTGCTTCAGAGACCTTGCCTGTGGAGAAGCTTTTCCCTTCTGAAGTTACTCAGAGGTTAGAAGAGTCGAAGCTGAGGCTTCAAAGGACAGGAAGAGTGAGTACTGTCTTATCCTTTGGCTGAAGTGGAAATCCAGCTATGTTTAAATAACAAGGATGTCAGACTTCACGTCCACCTGTGAGGTGCTGAGCTTAGTGTTCAGTTTTTTCTCATTTTCTGTTTGCTTTTTATTTTTTTAAAGTCTGGCTTCCTAGTAGAAGTTAATATGTAGGTTGATATGTTTGTGTGCATGTATGATAAAACCAGAGCAACTTCCTAAATAAATAACGAGTCCTTGTTCCGACACAGCCAACATCTAGAAATCTGTGAAAGATTTGCCCTTCTTGATGTCTCTCTCTTTTTCTAGGTCTAAAACTAAATTCAAGAAACCCGATTATTTCCTTGAAAAATGCATAAGATTTGCATAAAACTGTAATGAAAGTTTTCCATGTACCATTCAAACAGAGGCAATGAAGAAGTAATGCCCTTTTACCCTGCCCTATTTGATACTTAACATGTAGAAACAATTATTTACTTGATTGTTTCACATTCATTTCACTAATATGATTGTTCACTTGTGCACTGAATTCTGGATTTACACATTTATTGAAACATGAGAAAATTACTTCCATAACTTACTCCAGGCCATGTTTTTCATTAGATATGAACCATTACCTTTGTAATGGTATAATATCAAAACAAAACTCCAACCCCTTGTATCATTTCATTTTCAAGCCTTTTTTATTATTAGTTGTATTACACACTGATTTTCAGGAGCAATTTATTTCACCTAATTTTTCATCTCAAAGATTTAAGATCACTGTATTTTATTTAACTTTATCTGAGTAAGAAAAATTCCAAGAACCTGCTTTTTCTGGCTCAAGGCTTTTAGACCTTTTTTAGACATTTTCACCCCCATAATGCAAAAGAGGAGCCCAACAAGACAGGCTGAGAGTAAACAACTAGTTTTATTCATCCATTTTGTATGCATACTGGGTTTTTAGATAGAGCAAAGCTGGTCCACTGTAATTTAGATGTTCAGCTCAAGCAAGTACCTTAGGAAGAACTTTTTTCCTCTGTACAAAGGATTTCTTTCTGTCCAGCCTTGCTGCCTAATCAATCTGAAATCAGCCAAAGTAGCAACCGCCAAGACATTGACCAGGCTCGAAGCCTTGGGGCTGAAAACAGTGGCAGTGTGGAGCCAGACTGGGAAGCAGACAAGTATCTCTGCCCTGGAGCAGTCACCTCCCTCAGATGGGTGGACCAGATGGCTGAGGTTGTTAGCAGAATCAACAGTCCAGCTTCTGTCTGCTGCTGCCCTTCGGTAGAACCTGTACAAGCTGTGAGCTACTGCAGAGAGTCTGACAGGTGGCAGCTGAAGGAGTCATCATAACTCAGTCATCTGTGTCCCGAGACCCTGCTCCTCCCTGAGATGGAGCTTCCCACAACTTCTGTCAATAGCAAGAAAACTAGTGGGGTTTGAAAACGTACTGCTGTTTACTCACTGATAGGTCTCAGGCAGCATTTGGCACCACAGTTTGATGGGGCACCTCTGATGAAATGTCACCTGGGGGTCAGCTGTGCACTGCTGCTCTTAAATGCTTCTAACTAATGTCTCTAATGGCTGCAAGATCAGGCTGAAAGTCTGGCACCCAACCTCTGTTTATACAAGGAGATGTTCAAAATGATAGCTTGTGGTTTGACCATGCCCAGAGCTGACTAGGACTGTGAAAGTCCTTGTGAAAACTGAGGCCGGGATAGCAAGTCTGGGGTAAGAGGTTGAGGATGCTCCCAATTTCAAGCAGAGACATCTCTGTTTCCTAGTCCACGTAGAACTTGACCTTTCTTGATACTACAGCACTTCAAGCTTTCAGTCATGGGTCTAGATGGCTCCTGTTAGCACTTAACTAATATTTTGGGTTTATTGTGTTGTGATTGGGTTGGCTTTGGATTTTATTTATTTTGTATTTTATTTCAATTTAATTTCTTTAATGGTAATTTTTTTATTTTTTAGATTTTACTTTGTTATTTCATTTCAAACTAGGCATGGCACTCAAATAGCTGTCCACTGCTACAGAAATCCAGATAAACCAAGAGAAAGCAAAGCTATGACCTGCAGCCAATAAGGTTTTACTGGCAAAGAGTGGAAAAATCCTTCACCAGCACAGCCGAGATAACTTTGTTAACAAAATCTCCAGGGCAGATTTTGCGTAGCTATACCAATAGCGGAATGGTCTTGCTGGCTGAGTTCATGTCATTTGGAGAGTTGATACAGCCTCCTGCCAGAAAACCTCCTGCATCCCTGTTAAGAGGATGCTGCTTACACCAGTGCGTGGTAAAGCCAGAGCAGCAAAGGATCTGCTGTGCTGGAGGTCTGGTGTGATGACACGCTCACACCATCTTGTACTACCCAAATCCAAATTAACTGTGAGTACAAAATGAAATCGTTTAGTGAACTATGTGATTTTGCCAGTATGACTTTCCTGGGGCTCGTGTGCCTGCAGTGTACATAACCAAACCACCTTTTAACAAACTAGCCTGAGTATCAGGTGCTCCCCACCATTAGTTGTGCCAAGTACTGCACATGGTAATGTTGGACACTTTCTGGCAGCTTAAACTGACCCTTGTGGAGCTCCACTTTCATAAGACCGGACTGGTTTTTATCTCATATATTAGATGCAAGCCAACAGCCAGCTGCTGCTATCAGCAATATAGGAACATTAACACTTCTATTGATCAGGCTTCACATTCTGTACCTGGATAGGAGATAGGTAGAAGCTGTTGACCCTGCAAAACCTAATTTTCATGCCAATGAGATTTCCCCAGTTCGAATCTCCAATCTTGGGACAGTGGACTCCAGCTGTCAGGAGGGAGTCCCGAGTAGTTGACTCCAGGTAGACTCAGCTGCTCCAAACCTCTTTTCTGATAATCACTGTGGTTCTTGCAGCAGTGCAAAGACAAGTACTTCAGCAACCTTCATTGCTGAAATGGTGCAGTAAAAAAGGGATTAGTTTTTGCTTTAGCTGAATTTCTAATGGGAAAGAGCTTCACCAAACCCTCTAGTCTAATGTGCATTTTTCATCTGCAAGGAAGTTATCTGCATAATGCCAACATTTTGTGCTCCAGACAGTGGAGGATGTCCCTGCCACCAGCTTGTTTTGGTTTGGTCTGCTGTGGGCAAGATGTAGCAGACCAAAGACTTTTATCCCCTTGGTACCATACCAATTTATGTTATGTGATGGGCTTTCTCTTGAACTACTGCGCTTCGTTCACACTAGACAAATTGCTGGGAGGTTTGTAAGTGAGGTGAGCCAGCATTCCTACCCATAGCCCTGACACACCTAAACTATCTGGTTTTGGGAAGTTGGTGTTCCCCTCGTTATCACAGGTCCTCAAAGACTTTTTTCTCTTAAGCTCCCTGTCGTGACACACTAGGGTCAAGAGAATAGGAGAATTGCATTATTAAGTTTAAAGTTTTAATAAAGCTAAAGCCTGAGGCTTTTTTACAAGAGAACCACGAATTTTGTTTGCAGTGTTCAAAATTATACCAGCAGAATTCTGTGTACAGGGTTTTTTTAGTTGTTGAGGTTTTTTATTGAGCTATGAGTAAGGGAGATGACTTTTTAAGTCTTGAGCTATTTTTAATTTAAATATTTTTCTAATCATGATTGATTTCATCATGATAAATCATTATTCTTTTTTTTTTTTTTTTTAAAAGCCCCAGTGTAAGGGGGAAATTTTCAGTAGAGGTTCTGTAAGAGAAATTGGTTTACGTTATGAACTTTGATAAGTCCCAGACTCCAGATGCTGTAAAGCAATGTGTTCTAATGTGTTCATGCATTATTATTACTGTTGCAGTGTGATTTATTGCTGTAGAAAAGTATCATAGTTGTAGATGTAACATCCAATGGATCTTTGACCAAAATATCAGAAAGTACTATGGTCATTCTCTAATTGTATCTTTGAAGGTATTTTCTTTTGCTGTTTAAAAACTGATGTGTACCAGAGGCTTTATCTACTGCAAGTAGGGATTTTATCACATCTGCAAATTCTTTTAGGGAAGTTTATTGTTGTTGCTAATTGAAAATGAGAACTGGTGGAACTTTGTGTTGTTTATTATATTTGCTTTGTGCTGTTTGAGCGCAGTTGCCCAGTAATTCTAATTTGTAATTAATAATATTTTATGAGGGCTTGGGGCTCTAATTCCATTTTAAGATGTGCAGACAATTGAGAGCATTTCAGAAATTCAGGAATTCTATTCAGGAAGCAGTGAAAGGTCTTAGGAATGCCAGACCAACAAACTTGCTCTACAGAATACAGAATACAGAATTACGTATTTCCTGGAGGAGTTTTTCATAACTGAGGAGAGGCTCAAGTGCTGCCAGGCAGACAGACCAGTTACTTGGTTGGTATGAGACTGAGTGAAATGATGGCTGAAGAAGATGTTGGTTGACTGCAGACTTGTAACAAGCAAGTTACAAGGAGAGCATATGAAGCTACTCAAAGGGAATCCGCATGCCTTTCCAAAAGGAAGTAAAAATTGCCCTCTTGCACACTATTCCTATCACGTGATTTCTACTCTCTTCCGATCTACCACTGCTTTTACAAATATTTCAGTGTCCATTTGATGCTGTTTTGCTGCACCAAATTTCTACTGCAAATTCATTCCACTTCTGGAAACCCTTTTGGACAGGGGCTTTCAGTTGTTTCCTCTGGAAAGAATTCTGCTTGCAGATGCCAAAATGTCTTACAGGTCTCAAACCAGTATGATGCAACTGGATACAATGGAGGACTTGCATAAAAATGATATTGCTCCAAGTCAAATGCTTGTTGTTGACAAACTGAATTCCAGTGGAAGAAAGTAGCTGAAAGGTTTATTTCAAAACTTGAAGAGAAATTAAAATTTGGATGTGTTTTTATTTCATTTTTAATTCATTTTCCCTCATTCTTAATTCCAAACAACTCAGAAGAGTAAATGTTCCCTGAATATGAAGTGATGTTTGTTGAATTGATTGTAGGAACCTGCAAAAATAAAAGCCTGGTTAAAAAAAATAATATTTTAACTTCAACTTTTCTCAGAAGTTTGAATTTTTACTTGTTTTAAATGTTAGAATAGGTATAAAGAGTATGGACTCAATGTTTCAAGGATTTACTCCCACAGGCCGTTTACCTAAAGTCTTATTGGCACTTTCATGGATTTTCATGTTTGCAGGATCAGACCTTTGAGTCGTCTTTTAACACGCTGATGCTTTCATTTGACAGGAATTTTATGCTATAAAATCTATACCAAAGGCATATTTTATCATCTAACTGTATATGCATGCTAAATATACTGCATATATATTATATGTGTGAAGCTATGTTTTATTTACATATGCTACAGATAACACAGGTATCAACCTTTTGGCATTATAATGTTATGATAACTGTATAATATAAACTTAGAGACAGATTAGCAGTAGAACACTTATTAAGTTGAGCAGTAAATTAGTAATTATTATGTATGAACTCAAGGAATGCATGTTTCGGAGTTTCAAGTTCTTGCTTATGTAACTGTTAGAGCTGAATACTTCTGCAACTAGATAATTGACATTTTCCCTTTCAAAGTGGAGGAACAAATTTTCAACCACTAGGATAAAGAGGACTTTCAAAAGGATGCTTGAACGCTTTCTAACTTGCTGCAAGGAAAACTGGTCTACAACTTGTCATTCTAAGGGAATCAAATATAAAGTGTTGGTATATGGTTAGTAGGTTACAAAATCAAACTTTACTATGACTACAAAGAAGGAACACAAAGATAAAATGGAAATACCTGTAGAGAGAAGATTATTGGGAAACTCTGGAGGACCCAGAATAGTGAGTGATGCAGTAATACATGAGAATGAGAACAGAGTAGTGCCAGTTTACCTACTTCTGGTTGTAAATGAATTATTGGAAGAAGGAGTGTAGGGGGACAGTGAGCCATCCAATGATGAGGTTCACAGAGAGATGTCTTCCTGCAAAATCTGTTCAACTAAGAATAATTTACGATTTTTAAATGGACACCAAGCAGGAAATTAAGTAAATTCTAGGCTGTGAAAACTTTCTTTCTGTAGAGTTCACTGATGTACAAGGAGTATAAGGCATAAATGAACTTTAGACAAAATCCTTAGGCCTTTGTTTCCTTCAGTAAAAAACATCATTATTCTAATACTAATTTTTAGTATTTTTAGTAGACTGTGGTCCATTAAATATCTTCAGTTTTAGTGTGTCCACCTCGAAAGACTCTACAGGCTGCATGGAGTAAAACAAGTAGTCCTGGGAAATGCAAATCATGCATCCCGCAGTATCCTTCCCTTAGAATTTAGAACAACTTTCGAGTTATATCGAATTGATATGCTACATATTTGTTTAAAGTCAATCTATTTTACCTTTACAATTTTATTCCACTCATTTAATTTTTAAAATGTATCTTAATTCAAAACAGGTTTTAGAAGACATGAGTGTGTTCTAACTGTAAGCTATCAATCCACTGAATCTGAAGCATCTAATGAGTATTAAAGCATCTGTGCCGAAAACCGCCCAGACGTCTTGTATCTTCTTGCAGTGTAAATTATCATCACTGATAAGAGGGTCTGCTGCTTGAGCTTAACCTGGATCCATTCTCCTTGATTATTATTATCGGTGGACAATATTGTCCCATTGTAGCAGGGAACTTGAGCTGCTCTGATAGAAGCAAAAGTGTCCTCAGTTTGACATGCTCTGTTGTGACATTTCTGTGTCACTGAAACATGGACACGTTAGAATTCTTGTTTAAGTGAAGGTTATACCCTTGATCCTTTCTGCACTTGATGTATTGTTTTTGTCTATTTCTTTCTAAGTTGGCTCAGAAGGGCATGGATGCCTACCAAAACTTTTTTCTTCAGGGCTGGATGTTAAGAAATCTGTAAGCGGAGCTCAGTTAATCCCTTTGATCCCTCTTTGCTGCTGCATCCATGAGACCTTATCCTAACCCTAGCACTGTGGCTGAATTATCAAAAAACATCACATTGTCAGCCTCAGTCTCTTTGCTGATCTTTGTGAAGAGAATACAATTCTGCAGGCATCCACAAAGCTGAATGGCAAGCACCAGGAGCATGTTGGGTATTGCATATTATTTCCTATATATCATATATGATCTGAAAAGCAAAGACTGCATGTACCATATGAAGAAAGAGTAGAAAGAGATGGTGATCAATGGCTGCCAGTCCTTACATGTGCATAGGGAAATTGAGAATAGCAAACCTGAGCTATGTCTGGAAAGGAAAAAGGGAACTGCACCTTTGTATTTTCTTGTGATTTGAAGAAAAAGGTGATGTTCTAAGATGAACTGGGTGGCTAGTTTTCGAAACAGAAACATGGGACACAGCAGCTTGAGAAAAACTGCTTTTCCAAAGCAGAGCGTATTTTTTATCTTTGCTGGTCATTAGAAGTGCTTCTGAATACCAGCCCTTCATGGAGGAAGTCATGCTGGAATACTCTGAGCTGGTGATGACTTTAAACTTCACCCAGCATGTAATAACTCTGAGTAATTGGTAGGTATGTGGGCTTCAAGGACAGTGGTATTTTTGCACCTTTGGCTGTTTAATCACGGTGTTTTTTGGAAGACAGTGCAGCCAAATGAGTGCTAGAATGCACTGCACAGGAACAGGAATAACACAGTACATATGGTGTGTTTCAAAAACTTACTCAGTGTACAGCAGGGCTTAAAGCGAGTTAGGTGTGTGTGGCTGACAGGTCTTGTTTTTAGATACTGTCTCCTTCAAAAAACTTTTTTCTGGTAGGGTTTTGGAGTCATTCTTATGGCAAGGACATGGAACAGTGGGTTCAGAGGTGCAGCCTGTGTGCTGATAAGCAGTTAATAGAGCATGAAGAAAGAATGCCTGATTTTAGAAATGTGGTATGTGTTCCATTTATACAAAGGGAAGCTTAAAAAAACCATTAACTTTATTACAGCATACACAGTGATAATGACACCAGTTGTGAAATGCTGGTTTTATAAGTATAATTTATTGTGCTTTCTTTGATCCAGTGTTACAAATTAGGATCACTCATGTCAGGAGATTAAAACCTTTTTGTCTCTCTTTGATATCAAACTATTCTTTCCCAGTACCTTTTATCTTGCATAGCAGTGCTGAATTCCACAGCATCTTTGTCAGCTCGCTTGTGTTATTTGCAGCAATCATTTAATTTGTTTTAGAACTGATATTATTTAGTCATACTGTCATTTGCAACAACAGAGGCTCTTTAATATCCTAAAAATGTTGAGAAGCTTTGGTGTTAGCTGAGTAAGCATATGAATAAGAGAGAAGAGAGAAGAATTGTACGACCATGGTGAGCGTGCAAGATAGCTAAATTGGATAGAAAAAGGAAAAACCCATACAAGTCAAAGTGAGATTGTACATCAGAAAAACTACAGCAATCTACTGAAAATTAGTAGATGATAGTCATGAGAACCTTACAGTGAACCACAGGTACCAGCTTCCCTGAAGAACTGAAATAGGAACTTGGAGAAGCTTGTAAAAGGTGTCCTCAGGGAATCTTCCATTTTTTCGCTATGATACCTTTAATCCTAGAATTGTCAAGCCACATGGAAAATAATAGGACTGAATAGTTCAGTCAGTTAAAAGTTAGTATTTTTTTTTTTTCCAAAAATATTAAGTGTTTCTGTTTTTCTGGACCTGTTAGGAATTGTATAAACTTTAAAACAAGTGGAAGTCGAGTATTGAATCTGTATTGCTGTTTCTTTTTAAATTTAAGATCATTATCTCTGACTAAGCAGACTCTATTCACTAAAAGGAATTAATTTAAATACAATACTTTTTTAACAGATGATTCAACGAGAGGCAGAAGTAAAGAATAGGGTAACTGCCGTGGCATTGACAGACTCTGTTCACAATGTGTGGCATCAAGAAGTTGGGAAGACTATTCGAGAGTGGATGAGAGAGGTAAGGCCAGGGTTTTTTTAAGAATTTGAGTATATACATCTGTATGTGGCTGAGTAAACCTGTCTGGGTGTGAAAGACAGCATATTACAGGACAGTGGAAATCATGTATCCATACCAGCCACTAAAATAACCAAGATTAAAGGCATTTCTGAATTTCCAAGTTAGCAGTCAAAATAATAAGCACCGAGTCCAGTGTTTCTTCACAGCAAAATAGAGACATGGCAAGGCAATCCATGCAGTGCCTGATACCTGGAGCAAAATCCTCTGCTACTGGTTTGATCTGGCAGTGATGGAAAATCCCCTTTAAGCTCTTCATGACTCAGTTTGATGATTTGCACAACTGGCAAAATAACCTTTCTCTCAGCAGCTTTTTGATATGTAATTACTCCTGTAGCGCTCGGAAGCTCTTACACTCAGGTACGGGGCTGCTGAGATTTTCAAAATCATGTTTTTAAAGTGAGACCAAATAAACTACTGTTCATGAGTCTTGTCCTCACCAGATCAGGCTCATCTCTGTGTTTTCTGCATTCCCATGGCGGAACACTAAAACAATAGGTGCACAGAGTGAATTTAAACTAGTTACATCCTGAACTTTATGTTAGACTTGACTTTTTCTCATGGATTTAGTGGAACTTTTTGTAAAGAGTGCCTATTCCTGACTTAACCTTAAAGTTTTATAGGCCACGACTGATGGGAATAGAGGATCACCTGGGATGCAGCCTGACAGCTTTGACTTAAGTGTTAAAAATATAAAGAATGGTAACCCCTACAGGCTCTGTCAGAGAAATCCCCATTTTCTTTATGGGAAATCAAAACCTTAAAATACATGTTATGTAGTAAAACTGAAATTTTAAATCCTGTAATTTGAATCTGACAACTCCATTTTTCTTTAAGCATTTAGTCTGAATAAGAAAAGTGCATTACCTTTAATTTCATTTGCAGAAAGTAGATGTTAAAGAATAAGTTAAATGATTAATGGCCTAAAAAGTGGATGGAGTGTCATAACTTACATTAGCATTAAAAATCTCCTATAAGAAAGAAGAATTTTACATATGTGAAATGTGGCTGAGTGGTATTAAGACTAGCATATCACCTGGATATCTCCTACTTTAATCAGGTTTAAGGCTAGTGGTAAAATGAATAATAATTAAAATATACACCTAATCGCTGCCTGTCTGTAGGGCTAATTGCTGTCATTGAAAGAATGAATTGTTAAAATAAAGTAATTCTTCATTGGAGCTATCTCTCCTGTATCAGTCAGTGGTGGCCTATTTTTAGTACCTATAGAAGTCATGATTTTTGAATTTATTAGGAGCTGAGATGAATGATAAAACAAATCATCCATTTACATATCTTGACACTGCTTTCGAGAATACTTATTTCTTACAGGCAAGTGTCACATTGTATATAAAAGCTAGTTAATTGTGTGCTAATCTTCTGTATTATCTCCAGCTCTCTGATGTAGTGTTCTATCAGTAGTTAATATTAATTTTACTTATTTCAAATGATTGTAATACTTCACAAAAGTTCTACTTCTTTTGTAATTTCTACCACCTTACATTTGCAATTTCACATTCAGCTGTTAATTAAAATTACACATGCAAATCATAAAATTATAATGCTTTACTACTTTAAACCTTAAAACCTTTGTGAAATACTTCCATTTTAACAATTTTTTACTAAATATGTTATATTACTGGATAGTGTGTTTGTTTTTTTCTTTTTCCATTGAGTTCAATAGTTTCATTGATCTACTGTTTCTTACAAAAATCTGCCATGCTTTGTGAACTTCACTTTCTAATCTCATACAGCAACCCTTCCTTTATGTTGTCCCTGCTCTCCCTGGTCCCAGAACAGTAGGGTTGCCTTGACAAATCTATTCAAAAGCCATTCCTCGCCCTTTATTGGTGGGGACTGAAGCCTTTGAAATTCTCTCCTCACTGCAACACAGCTGACATCTTCTTCCAGACAGAATGAATTAAGGAAATACAATAAGATACTTGATCTACCAGTCAAGGATCTTTCCACAGTGAGGACAGGCTCCATGGTGCACAACTAGGGCAGCAAGCATCTACAAATACACAATACATGCTGTTTACCAGAAGAGAAGTCGTCCATTTTTACTATCATGACTGATGGCATGATTTTTTTAGAAATCTGTCTGAAAATTGATTGGGTCTTTCCAAAAAGTTGTGCAGTTTTTTTACCTTTTCCCCTAATGAAGTTAATCAGGTTTTCGGACAGGAAGAGCTCAGAATTTTAATAGAGCGAGCAATGTAGATCTTGTTTTTCAGCTGGTAATCTTATTAAAAATGTAGTTGCTTTATAATTGAATCTTAAATTCAGTAGATTTGGTGTAGTTTCAGCATTTTTTATTAAAATCATATTATTTAATACTTCAGTTTATAGACTACTCTGAATAGATAGCATTTGGAGCAAAACATTTAGAAAATTCATCCTACTCAGAGGTTCAGGAATGAAAGGTAAATGTAAAGGCATCCTGAATATAACTCCTCAGAGACCAGTATTTGCCTTTTTTTTTTTAATGTTCATGCACATTCATCTCAGCTGTATTTCCAATTATTTGAATATTAATCTGCTATCTTGATGGCTTTTGTTCAGTTACAATATTTTGTTTCGTATTTTCACCAACGTTCTTTCCACAGTGTACTCCATCAAAACACCCTGAAAAATTCTGATTTCTTAATGTTAGCAAACAAGCAGGCTCATTGTTTATATCAACACCTGTTTATATCAACACCAACGAGGAAAACCTTAAAGTGTGTGGTGGCTAGTTCAGGCACTAGTTGGTCCAAGCACCTACTCCACTCTACTGGCACTCAAAGTAGCACTTAAAAGACATGATACTTCAGCACATTACAAATCTCCTGAATTATGGTCTTACTCTACTTACTTAGCATGGAATTACAGTATTTCATCGTCTGTAAGTGTAAGTTAATGTAGCGTACTGTCCAGTTGCTATTGGGACTGCTGTGTAAATTAGGTTGATTATTTTGATGTGATCATTGTCCTTACTTACAACATCTGTATTTATTTTTGCTCTGAGTTTTTGGCTTATCCCAAGAATTGCCTGCCTGCTCTTACAGAACTGCTGTAACTGGGTGTCCAGCTCTGAGCCCCTGGACACGTCAGTGGAGTCCATGCTTCCAGACTGTCCCCGCGTCTCTGCAGGTACATCCATTTCTTTGCAGTAAGACAGTGTATATGTTTATGCCCAGAAGCGGCTTGTTCATTTTAACATGCATTTTTAACCCTTCTACAGCAAGATGAGGCTGAAAGCATATGGCTGCTGCTATTTTATGCAGCCCACTCTTTTTTTTTTTTTTTTTTTTGCTTTGTGTGGGATTTAAGTTCTCTCGTCTACTTGCTGCTTGAATTTTTCTAGTCTTCCTTTCTGTTTAAGTAATTGGTGACATTATATGTAGGAGTCCAAGGAAAATAATAGTGATAACAAGAACTGGGAAATTTATCATAGGGCCTTGAATAAATATCTCACTTTATGTAGGCAACAAGGTTTTAAAGAAGTACACAATGAAAGTTATGGTTAAAATAAATGAGGCACTTTCTGGAATGCTGTTCAGTGGAAGTCTCGTTTACATAGCAAATGATTTGCAGCATCCAAGAATGTTGATGTGAGTTTTCTGTTGTTTTTTGAAAAAGCGATGCTTTTTCATTAGTGAATCGTAAATCATAAGAAGCACATGAAATAATACAGAGACTTTCATTAAATATGTGATAATTCCAGAAAGTAGATGTAGTCATCAATGTAAAAGGAAAATCTCCAATCTCTGTAGGAAAGTAATCTAAAATACATAAAGCAGTTACTGAACTTTCATGCTTGATTATCTGTTTTCCTAAAAGCCGTAGGTAGCGTATTTCTGTAGAATATAAAACCAAGTTCAAAGGAAGACACAGCCTCTACAATATTAATTTAAAAGCTGAAACAATATTTGACCTTGCTCTGCGGGATGCAGTTGTTCATTTGACAAGTTAGTTTCATGTCTGTCTGCATTTGTGAGGTTGTTAGTGAGACCTAAACTTGCAGATGAAAATAAGTTTACTACAGGATATTTTTAAGGTTTGGAAAATGTAAGACTGTTTTGTTTGAGAGCTCACAGCAACCAGAGACTTTAATTACATTTCTGCTGTGGGTTGGGATCTCACCATGCAGATCCTCAGCTCTGTATAGAATTGACATTGCTCTTTGGTTCTTTGGAAAATTATGTATTACTAAAATTTTCATAGATTCAACATTCATTTAACAACTTTTTGCTCTTTTAGGGGAGATTACTGCAGTTTAAAAGAAAAATACTTTTTTCAGGAGTGGAATTCTTTAAAATAGGATTAACTTCCAATCTCTGATGTCTCTGTTGCTGTTGTGAAAGACTGCATGTGGAGGTCATTTTAGTCTGGTAAATTAGGGCTTGATAGCAACTGGTCAGTATTTACTGTAAAAATTAGGGCTTGGATAGCAACTGGTCAGTATTAACTGTACACTGGCCAACACCGACATCAGAGCATCTCTTCTCTTTCTTTGTATTCATCTAAAGTAAATAATCTAGAAGGTATTCTATAAAAGGAATCCTAGGTGTTACTTCAAAAGCAGACTGATGCTTCATTAGAGCTGTAAATAGTAAGTCTTTTTTTTACATTTCTGTTGAAGATGGGTCACTGTGGCCTTAATATTTCTGCACCACTTAATGAATTCCCAAGGTGCACAGAAGTGGGAGAACAATTAATTTAAATTGGGTAGGATTTCAGCCCGTAGAAGTTGCCTATTTGTATTTAGTGCAATACACTGAGATGAATTAAGATCACTAATGTTTTAGAAGTTCTCAACAGAGATTTTTTATAATGATTTAATGTAAGGTAACTATTTCCAGGCTGATTCTTTGTAATATAAGTGTAGTTTAAAATAGTATAACTTTATGTGACTGCTCCTGAATTATCAGTTTGCTCACATGTTTTTGCTTATATTTCTTGTAATCATCTCTTCTACGGACAACTGTAAAACAGTAGAGAGAACCAAGTGAATAACTTGTACAACGTCTTTATATGAGCAATGGTATAAACCTACATTAGGGTAATATGTCATAAATTTATTAAATGTTACTAGATGTAGAAGCATTATTGTTTAATGTGAGAGATTTTATTTCACTCTTTTCCTGAGAATTGCAGTACTGAAAGGGCCCACGCTCAAATCCTGGCAGCATTGCCCTTGGTATTTCAATGAATGACAATGAGAGCGATCGGAACAATGACAGGAGATCTTTTGAAATAAACCTTTTGCAGTAGAAAGATTCACTTCTATGCTTGGAAGCCCGTCTTTTATCTCTGTTTGCACTGAAAATAAATTCAGAAATAACTGCCTCATGGTCACATCTCTTGAGCCAGCTTTTCCAAAAAGGGTCTGATATTCAGCCATTCAGTGTACTGGGTTTTACAGGCAATCCTAGTTGGTGAGCAGTTCATACTGCAGATTATCTCACAGTCTCTTGCTTGCTTTTCCCTTCAAATCACTAGAGACAAAATAAATGACCATCAAACTGGAAAAATTACTTGTATTTTTCCAGACAGAGTTGTTAAAGCTTTTGATTGAAGAATTATTAAGTAATTAAAATGTTTGCCATTAATTGATTCACATCTTACTTGAGGACAAAAAGGAATGAGTACACTTTAATAATTAAATGTTGAAAGCATGAGAACAACCATACAGAAAAAGCAAGCCATATTAAATCCACTGTCTGTTCTTGTGGCAAGAGATGCTTTGTGGGTCCCACCTTCATGGTCTTTCATCCACGGCTCAAGGATTTGGTTGCATGCTGGTGTCATATTTTAATATCTTCTGGTATCTTGTTGGTGACATGGACAGTGAGATTGAGTGCGCCCTCAGCAAGTTTGTCAACAACATCAAGCTGTGTGCTGCAGCTGGCATGCTGGAAGGAAGGGATGTCACCCACAGGGATTTTGAGCGGTGGGCCTGCAGAAGAGAGATGGATCCCATAAAGTTCCGCAAGTCCAAATGCTAGGTCCTGCACATGGGTCAGGGCAATCCCAAGCACAAATACAGGCTGTGTAGGTAGTCAATTGGCAGCAGCTCTGAGAAGAATGATACGCAGCTGCTGGTTGACAAAAAACTCAGTGTGACCCACTAGTGTGCGTTTCCGGCCCAGAAAGACAACCGTATCCTGGGGTGCATCAAAAGCATGACCAGTAGGTCAAGGTGGTTGGTTCTGCCCCTCTGCTCTGCTCTGGTGAGACCTCGTCTGGACTGCATCCAGCTCTGGGGAGCTCAGCACAAGATAGATGTAGTCCCACTGGACCAAGTCCAGAGGAGCCACAAAGATGCTCAGAGAGGTGGAGGACCTCTCCCATGAAGATTAGAGTGAAAGAGTTGTTCGGCCCAGAGGAGAGAATGCTCTGGGGGACCTTGGAGAACCTTCTAATATCTAATGGTGCTACAAGAGAGCTGGTGAGGGGCTTTTGACAAGGACACGGAGTGACAGGAACACAGGTTCAAACTGACAGAGGACAGGTTTAGATTAGAAAAGAAACTATTCCCTGTGAGAGTGGTGAGGCACTGGCACAGGTTGCCCAGAGAAGTTGTGGATGCCCCATCCCTGCAAGTGTTCAAAGCCAAGTTGAATGGGGCTTTGAGCAACATGGCCTTTTGGAAGTTTGATCAAACTCCCGTGGCAGGGAGATTGGAACTTTTAAGACTCCTATCTCTTACCCTCTTCACTTTCAGCCCTAATTAAGGTCCTCTGCTAGACTTGAGGTTATCTTCTATCTCAGGCTTAACCTACCTTCCTAATGGAATCAAACCAAAATACATCTCTTCTGTCTCAGAGGAGATGGATCCATCTCCCATCTAAGACGTAAGAAAATATAGGATGGAGAAAGATGAAGACTTTAAAGCGGTCTGTACATTGAAGATCGTCACATAAAATGGAGTGGGGGTGGGAGTATTACTGGTTAGGAGACTGGAGATCAGCTTGGAATTTGACAGAGACAGTGGAATAGATGCTTTAATGACAGGTTGCACTGCATTACTGCTAACTGTAGTTGTAGTTCATGCTGTGTCTCTGAGACCTTACAACATTTCTCCTAGTTCTGGAGCAGGGAGTCCAGAAGCCCTTGGAAGTCATCCTACTGAAGCAGTTACTGGGCGGGAATAGCTGAAAGTGGGGATGGGAGAAAGCAGATCCATGGATCTGCGTTCATCTGTGATGCTGTTCGGGAACTAAATCAGTTTGATTTCAGGATAGTGGCCTGAACTTCACCCCAGGGAAGGTATTGTGGTAAATTTTGCCAGGTAAACATGGCCTTTGTTTTCCTGAATCCCGTTTGTATTCCTTAGCCCATGTGTTTCTGCCAGCGAAAGCTTGTTATTTAGAAGAGAAGATTAAACTTTGCAGTATTTTGCCAAAGTGGATATGCACCAACACTCATTTAAAGTAATCAAGTGAAGATGTTGTAACATTGGTAAAATGAATTGCCTAATCAAATCTTTTTAAAGCCTTCCTAGCTGGCCCCCAAAATCACTAGTTATTCTGTTAGCAGTTGCAGCCAGCGTAGTTAAAACATTGTGAAATAAGGAAATTCTAACATTAGAAGACAAACAGTGGAATGTAACACTGACAGTAATCAAGAAAAGTTCTAGTCACAGAACATCCTAGACTTGAATATGTCTATGTAATAAGAGAAAAAGTGCAAGGATTAATTCATATAGCTGAATAAAGTAGCTTCAGGCTGGTAGAAGACAAACTTAATTTTGGAGGACAGGTATGACGTGTGCTGGTGGTGCTCTTGAGTGTATCTTCAGACAGTATTTCCTAGTACCAAACATCAAGCTTGAACTCTGTATTATATATCAAACATTTAATTACATTTAGGTAAGCCAACCACAACTTTTTTTTCTTTTCTTTGAATTTAAAAAATATCATTAATATAATTTCTAGCAGAGTGCTGCAGGTTTGGGGGGTTTTTACAGATAAATAAATAGAAAGGGAAAAAAGACTTGACAGAATGGTTGAGTTGGGAAAGGACCTCTGGAGGTCGTCAAGGTCATCTTGCTCAGGCCAGGCCACTTGGACCCAGTAGTCCAGCCTTCCATAGGGTGCATTACCTGTCAGTAAAGAAACTGTGATAATGGTAATTAATATCCATGTAAGATTGTGGAGTTTCTGCTGGTATACTTGCCTAAGTTCCAAAAGACCACACAGAATCATACCACAGCCATGTGGTGTGTAACCATGATGGTTGTGTGGGATGCGAGTCTGTACATGAGTGAGTATGGAGTGGAGATGGTGGTAGTTTTCCAGGTAAGGTAGTCACCTTTTTGTGTGTCAGCACCAAAAGAAGGTCCATCCTATTGCAGGAAGTGGCTGTTTTCTTGCTTTGTCTTTTCAAATACGTCTAACTGGAAAAGGGGAAGAGAGCCCGATTGTGGCTTCTGACAAAGTTTGTCCCAACAAAGAGCAGGGTTGTCATCCATTGAGCCTCACAGTAAAAGCACAGCATTTCCAGATGTGTTGAACACATAATGTGTACTTAAAGGCTCAAAGGTGGTTTTGGTATTTTTTTCAGTGTACATATGAAACTTGCAGTTCAAAGCACATGAAAGATGAGATTCTGCAGACCTCACTGAAAAATAAGTTGAGTTCTTGGCATAGCTTGATTTAATATCAAGAAAGAATATGGTACTAAACAGTCCCCTCAAAACTACTGGTTTGTGTTGATTAATAAAATAGCATCAATAATACTCTGTGGCACAACGATAAACTTAAGTAAAATTATTCTGGACTTCTAGATCTGCTTAAAAATACCAATTGAAGAAACTGACCTCATCAGTCGAACAGCAAGCCCTTCACTGGCAGAGCAAATGTGCAGGCTGTGGCCCCACACACGAGTGCTGATCAGGTAGAGCCCTTGTTGCAAAGCTTGTGTTGATACCAGGGAAACAATGAATTACACATTAGATTATGCCAGTGGTAGTTTCTGTTGGCTTTGCCTAACAGGTGACTCCTGCCTGCTATTTCAAGAGTTCAGTTGTGTATTTCCTCAGAAAAGCCTGTCCATCTGCAGATGCACCCCATGCTGAGCAGATCCTGGGGTTCAGACAGGAGGCTCTCCAGTGAGGTCAAATGGACTCTCCAACACCACAGGGTCTGTGTGCAGGGGTAATTGCATTAGTGAGGCTTGTGACAGCTCTGGGGAAGGATCAGCTTATTTCTTCCTGCTTTTTTCCTCAGCTGTATTTGGACCACACTACAGTTCCACTCTTACACATTTATGTATCTTGCTCATAACAGACAAGGCAGAAGCGACCATAAACTGTATTAAGTGCTGAGACAACACCTAGCTCATACTCTTAGCAGCTTTTAGACCAGTTTATCAATGCTTCTCTCTTTTTTTGTTCACTCTTTAATCAATTTAATGAGGACTCTTCTGGGCTGTTTTCTGATACTAGTGTTTCATGACCAGGGATAGGCATCAAACAGTACAAGAAATAGGAACAAAACCATGCACTTTTTAAAATAAAGCAATTAAGCAATTTTTCCATTCTGTTAAAAATGTTGGTTTTGCATTCACTAGTCGTTCATAGGTATTAATATTACATTTACCAGTGTTTACTGTAAAGCTCTTTGCATTTTATGTCTTCATGTGCATGTAGTTCTGTCAATAAAAACTTTGGTTTTCATGAGAAAAGATAAAACAGTGAAGCTTTTTTGTCAAGGTGGCAGGTTCCTGTGTCTAGCTGCATGTTAATTTAAGGTATTTGCGAGATTTATACAGAAGTGGAGGAGTGAAGGAATCTGCAGTGTGAAGCTTGCTTCATCACCCATTCTCATCTGCTGCTAAAACTGGTCCTGCACTTCCATTTCTGCTGCTGTACTTTGTCTGTCGGGGACTGGAAATCATTACAGTAAATTTGAGGCATCAGACTGTCTTAGCCACAGCTCTGGCAGCTGCTGCACTAAGTCCAGCTTTAACTTATGTCTTCTTAACATAGAAGTAAGTAGCTTTTTCCCTATTCCTGATTCTTCAAAGGAGCTCTGCTTTTATACTCCTGCTCAGTCTCAGGTGTTGCAGACAGCTTTTCATTTCATGTGTAGACCTATCTGGATGTGAGCTCCTTTGTTGTTCTTAGAGTAGCTTAGCTCTACAGTGCTTTGGAAAGGACAAAGTCTATAGAGACCTGTTGAATAATATTGCAGATTCTGTTCCAGAGTGCCAGAGCCTCTAAAGTAAATATAAATGTTAATTTGAAAGCATTGACTTGAATTGCCAGATGTTGCTTGTGTCAGAGGGTTCAGTAACACTCATTCATTTACTGTTCTACAAAATAGTTACTTATACTTGAGGCAGTAGTGATATTGGAGAAACAGTTTCATCAAAAATTATTCTTGTACTTAAACATACCTATTTATCATTGCAATTTTTTAGAGTGAACTAGTTAGTTGTTGTCTCAGAGTCCCCAGTGCTGTCTTGTGGTAATAATGAATAATTTAAATTATTACAGTCAGATATTTCCTATGAAGCGTTTGACACAGACTGCTGTGACTGTTGCTTCTGATACTACTTAATGCCATCTCATTAGTGCCTTATGTACCCATGTCTCTTTGCACGTTGGCAGGTCTTACTCCAGTGCGTGATTGCAAACTCCTCTAGAGCTCAACACCTGTAAGGAGGTATTCCCCTGAGAAATGTCCTCCAAAATTCAATTGCAAAAATTTTATTTGTATTGACATATAATCCAAAAGATTTTTCACATTTCAGTTTTCGTTTTCTGTTAGAATCCAGATTGAGGTTTGGATTTAGATTTGGATTTGTTAGAATTTTTCAAAAAGTTCTGTTTCAGTAGAAAACTTTCCTTTTTTCACAAATGTATGTAGTTTAGGCTGGGAAGGATATTTAGATCACTTATTGTCCACTTTTATATACAGGTCTTTAACTTTTGACCAGATGTTATATTGAAATTTAAAACTTTCATTTGATGAAAATGTTTCTTCCAGTAAGTCATTCAGCCTTGGCTGGAAGGATTCAAGAGATGGGGAATCCATTGCTTCTTTCCCTTTATAATTTGCAAACTGTTAAGAAGATTGTCTTGTTTCTGGTTTGGCTTTGCCTGGTTTCAGATTCCAACCATTTGTTCTTGTTGTGCATTTTCTACACTAAATTAAAGAGCCGTTCAGTAAATTGCTTTTTCTCCCTGTGAGTTACATACTGGCATCGAGTCACCACACCATTTTCTTTTGAGAAACATAGTAGATTGAGGTCTTTAGGTCTCAGTGCAAGTTAATTTCTCCAGGTTTCAAATGGTTTCATACATTTCTCAGTGGCATCTCCAGTCGTTCAACTTCTTTGAGATAGACCTGTCTACATCTTACTAATGTAATATCAAATCTTTGCTACCTGATTTTCTCCCATTTCATTAGACAACAGTTATATTTGACCCTTTTATCACTCTACTACAAAGAGTCCTTTTGGGAGGAACTTGCACTTTCTAGAGCTGCTGCTCTTCATCTTGGTTTTAAACTAGTGTTAGGAAGCATTGCAGGTAGCTTTTTTAAAAAAATAAACCAAACAAATACAGTAACACCAAAAAAAAAGTGAAAAGACCATCACCTTTCTTGTTAGTAGCCATCCTATCCATCTTCACATTTACACGGGTTTTACCAGCAGTAAATTTGTATATATTTCCTGTGTGGTTGAATAGCCATAGGGCACTCCAGCAATAACATCTGTATTCAATAGTGGTTTCTCTATGATAGCTGCATTTGCAGATTACTTAGTCTGCAAGTTCTTGGAAATGTGGAATAATACTGACTTTCCACCCTTTTTCATGAGTAAACAATTCTAGAGTTGTTCCATTTGTCCCCTCCTGAATTTGTGAAACATAGACCAGCTTCTGCCTAAGTTGAAGTTTTAGTTAAGTAATGAAGTTGTAATTAAGTTTCTCTGACTTTTGTGGCAGCAGCTTACAGCATAGAAGAAGAAATGGGGAATGTATTTTCCTGGTAAAAGGAAGACATTTTAATGTCTCTCTTGAAAGATACGTGGGAGTAACTCACATGCTAGACACAGCACCTGGAATCAAACAGCTGGCAAAGCAGCAATCATCACCAGTCAACCAGAGCAGGTGAGGGGCTCCAGTGTAATGGCAGTCTGGAAGTTTCATGGGAAGCCTGGGAAGAGCAAAATTTAGTTGCTGAAAACAAAAGGGAGATAAAGCACTTTCTAAAAGTGCTTGGCAAAGTTGACATAATTTTTCTTCCTGTTCAGAATGTTTTCGAATAAATCAATTGCCTGACAAAAAATGTAGTATACTCTATTTGCATATAAATCCTTATCAGCTAAACATGCTAATTTATCAGAGAATGAAACTGAGTTTATTTGTTTAGGAGTTATTTTCCAGGAAGTTCCATTGGCTTGAATTAATTACATTTTTGTACCTTAATTCCTCATTAGTAGACTCCAATATCACAGCATTGCAGTTCTCAAAGGGATTTTTTCTATGCATCAGCCTCATCCCCCAGCCCAGGGCAGGAGCAAACATTCTTACATTACTTCCTAACAGGTGCTCATCTTCTTGGTTCTTTCCTTTATGTTGTGTAATGACACATCCTCTCTGGGCAGTCTCTTCCAAATTTCCAGTTTTAGTTACCCATTCTTCCCTGGTGCGAGCATACAGTCTCAGGAACAGCTGAGTAAGCACCAATCATCCTCAAAAAAAGAGACACTGTTCTTCATGCCCATAGAACTTAGGGTAGGAATTTATGGACCTAGATATCCTTTTTTACTTTATTTGTCTTGAGATTTATTTCAGGCTAGCTATGCAAATAGTTTTCTCTGAAATTTTGGATTAGGATTTTCCCATCTTCTGTACCTTCTCTGCTGTTTTAAACATTATTTAAAGTGAACATCAATAGCCAGCTAACTGATTTCTGGCTCTTGAGTACAAACTGCAAGCCTGCCAGTTCAGAAATATTTATCCCTGAGAAGATATTGATGAGCAGCAAAAAAGAATGTACTTCATCAAACAATCTTTTTTTTTTCCAAATAGGGAACAGAAGCGTATATTGAACAATTTTCTTCTGGAGTGTTATTTACAGTTTCACCAGCTCTGTCTGAAAACTGATGCATTTTTGCATTTGTTGCTTGGATATTTTGCTAAGTTTGCCAACCATACATTATTTTTACTAAGATAACTTTAGCTTTCTTTATCATATTTTGCTGATTTTCTCTTTTTTTGTATTTCTTAACTGATTTCACTTTTTTTGCTGAACCAGGGGGACTAATGCTGTTAGGTGTTCTTTTGTCATCCAACAACTTTTTAAAAATACCGTTCGTTCATTTATGTTTAAATATCACATCTGGATTAAATTTGCCAGTCTTATTCCTACTTTGAAGAAAAAATACCATTTTTGAAGCTCCAAGCATGTGTGTTGCCAGCAGAGGCTTCTCTCTGTTCAGTCCCACCAATGTCACCAGGTCAGGTTCACAAGCCCCAGGCAGCCAGCCACTTGTCTTTATCCGATCAAAACACTGCCCAAAATGATAAAGTCATGGAAGGTATTACACATTTTTGTCTATGAGCATTGTTCATTGTTTTTAGAAACTCTTAATATTTGTGACCACCAATGTCCATCTCCTTTCAGGGTGAGGAAACTCTCCATGCATTGCAAGGGTGTGCCTAGGGACAAACTTAGTCCATTCACTGTTTTGCTGTGGTTGTCTGTCACAAAGCTCCTCACCAGCACCTTCTCCTGGGCTTTTTCAGTGTACTAATTTATGTGCACCATAGAGCCAAGATCAGATTTATCAGTATTGTTAATAATAGAGCTCCACATCCTTATCACTTCTATGCACTCCAGTCAACCTAAGTAATAAGGTATTAAGGTAAACCTAGGTAAGAAGCTGACTTCTTAACAGTCCAGGCATACAAATTATGCCACCATGATACAGTCATCAGTAATGCCGATTATATCAAACTGGGCTTCGTGGCTATGGTTAGACAACAAGGAAGAGTTGGAAAAACTAGCAGTGCCCTAGCATTAATTTCATCATTCCTTTTCTTTTTATTTGCCTTCTTAGCATCCTGCCCTCAGACTGCTAATGCAGCAGTTTTCTGGCTGCTCCAGCTAATTCTCAGCTGAGAGGATTGGTTTGCCAACCTGTGAGATAACCAAAACATGAGAAACATCGAGCTCCACGATGCCATTTTTAGAGATCCTTTGCACAGTGTATTTGCACTTTAAACTTTCTCCCATCTAGGAACATTTGGGGGGCCAAATTTTCTGTAGAAAGGACTTACTATTTTCTGATAACCTGCATCAGCAACTAATCTTGTCATGTTGATGTACAGGGACAGTTAAGAGACTTGTTTTAAAGGCATAATGATTGTTAAATAGTTAATAGTAATAATAAAAGTAAAAGCAAACAAGTGCTAAGAATTCAAATGCTGATTGGTTAGCTAGTGTTATGGACAAGGCTAATTTAAGCAGACATATATTCTTATATTACAACATGCAAACTATACCCTATGAAATAATTGTTTGTCATATATAGCTCAATATTATTAATAATGTATTCCAATAAATAATTTATTGAACCACATTTAATAAGCAGCATTTTTTAACCTATATTCCAATTTTTATGTGAAAGACATTTCCCCACACATTAATTCTTTTATTTCAGATAGGTTTGCAAGACATCCCTACAACAGCTTAACAGAGAAATAATCCACATGGTTAATAGAGTAAACCATTTTAGATTATATTCATTACAGCTGCTGTGATACAGTAGTCAGTTTGAAGACAAATGTCATGTACTTTCAGACAAACACAGTTAAGTGTCCATCATTACTTTTAAAAACAAAAGTTGTGCAAATGAGGCAATGTGTATAAAAGTTCTTATCACTTTATCTAAAATTTTTATGTTAATATATTGTTTGAAATTATACACATTATAAAATACAAAATGCACACAATACAATTTGTAACACATGTAAATAAACCCTGCATCTATTTGAAATCTGAAGGCCAATTTTGACTCTTAGATACTTATACGATGATCTGTTTGAGTCTGGCAGACCTTAGCTGTGACTTTGCCTTGCTGGGCAAGGCAGGTCATCTTTTATTGCCATCTTCGCCTCCAGATGATCAGTGCTATTATGTCAGAGTTTAAACTATATCCTGAACCGGGTGCTAAACGGGAAGGGCTTCACATGGAAGGGAGTATTCCTGCCTGAAGGTGTGCGTGCCGTGACTGCTGCAACAGGACTTTTCCTCTGCAGCTGTACATGCAACACAAACAAATGGGAACATAAACATATTTCAAAACACTTGTTCTGCAGAAGCAGGCATCATTTTTTGATACTAGAGGAATTAAACTTCAAGGGCTCGTCCTTACTCTGAGTAGTTACATTTAAATGTTTATTATTTGCTTAATTTGGGGACAGAGTTCTAAACATCTGTTTATGCAACTTGGTCCATTCAGTGAGATCTATTCCCTTTTCCACAAAGGAAACCTCCCATAAAATCCCATCAGATTGAATAAACACATAGATAATGGCTGAAGTACTATGCTGGACACTGATAACAGTATGTGTCAGAGCTGTAAGATGGGATTTGGATCGTTTCAGGACTATTCTGGATGTTTATGATTTTGACAATTTCCTGCTACTGACTACAGAATTTATACTTACATTAGGGGTACCTTGCAAATTCATCTTAACTTATAAATCCTGCAGATTCCTTTTGGCTGCTAGGCACCTGATTCAGCTGCCACTGAATATTCTCAGTGATTTTGGTGGGTCTCTCTTCAGTTCTTGTCCCAACAGACCACTATTTTAAACCAAATGCCAAGTGTGAACTAATGACAAATTTTTAAGAGTGTTCTTTTCTTCTTCTATTAATAGCCCTGGATTAAACTTCCTAAACATTTGTGTCATTGTCTGATATCATTCTCTCCTTACTCTTTAAACACACACCTTCTCTCCTTCAAGAAAATATCAGCTTCTCATAAAGATTTGCCTGCCTTTGCAGAGGAATGGGTGCAGCTTTGGAGATCAAGGACCTGAAAGAACACAAGAACCCTGCACTGTTGACGGGCAATTGGTCACCTGCCTTTGAGATGGTGCTTTGAGACCCCATCTGCTGACATAGGAACTGAAGTCGGTTGATGCTTCTAGTGTCAGTGGCCTAACCACTGCACTGTCTTATAGGTGAAGGCTCTCCCTTCCTCATCCTTCTTAAAAAAGGAGTTGATTTCCACCTGTTTTTTTAAGGAACAACATTCATTGCTTCCAGGCTGCAGCATTGCTAGTTTCTATGACTTTAATCGGTCAGTCTGTCCTAGTTGATTATTTTTACCAATGCCTTGTAAATGCCATGCATTTTTTGAAACAGTAGATCATGGGATGGAGAAGCCTCAAAAGTGGAGAGGCAAGGTGCTCACTCAAGCCAACAGTAGGATTTCTGGTATACTAAGCAGAGGAGGAGTCAGTGACAGATTAAAGGAGAGCCAAAATACTGTTTCTCATATTCTGTCATCTCCGGGTGACAACAAAGAGAAACCACAAACATCTAGTGGGGGTGGCACCAAAATGCGGTGGGCTTCTCCACCAGCCAAATGCCACAGGTTGTTCTCATTGAGCCAACCAAGCAAGAGCATGCCTAAAACAAGGAGATTAGATGCAAAGTGGTCATTAATACCAGTATACCCGGCCTGTAAGAAATATGGGTTAACTGGAAAACAAATACCACCAGGGAATCCATCATGTTGTATGATGTCAGTAGAAAATGCACACACATAATCTTGGGAATGCCAGTTCCCTTTATCTCTACATCCTTGTGTCTTTCTTCCAGAGCAGCTCAGGGCTCAGCAGAGAAGTGAGGACTTTTTCTGTTATTTTGTGTGTTGATCATGAAGTTTATATTTTATTAAAGTTTTAGAAATTCCAGGTGAGATAGAAGTATGAGCATTTTTATCACCTGCTGTCAGACTGTCTCACTTTAGGAGAACTCTGCTACACGATACAGGCAAGTCCTGGTTTCTGCCAATTTGTGTCTTCACTAGAACTACATTTTTATTTGTGTGGTTTTAGCTGTATTCACAGCTTGTAGTTTGCACCCACAGATAAATAATGTTATCTTATTAACAGAAGTACAGTCAGTCCCAGGTGAATTGATTTGTCATCATCCAAAGCTATTATCAACCGTGTAAAATTTATTCTTTGTGGAAATGAGGAAATAGAAATTGATTTTGAATAGTTATTCTTTGCATATGCAGGCTCTTTCATTACATATTTTGTTAATTCTGGTATGATTTTTCTGTGCTACATTTCTTTTTCTAAACTTTTCCTCTGATTTCATGCTTGACTTTTTTTAATGCTACTATAAATTATTTACTGAAGCTCTACAAGTGATATTTCATTCGCCAGGGAGACTGAGATGAGTGCTGTCCCCAAATTCGATACAATATTGTGTTAGAATTAATATGGATATTGATGCAAAATTAATGCAAATAGACTCCACATCTAATCCCACACTCCCTCACTCAAGTTCACTGGCAGCAACAGCAAGTTACTTCTTTGATTTCAGTGCTGGATATACAATATTTATGAGAGGTTGCACTTTACAGCTTTACTTTGGTTATCGTTATTCCAGTGCACACTAAAACTGTTTTTGGAACTGTATTTGTTTCAATGCTGTTGTCAGACCCCACTTAGACAAACCTGAGTTTGGGCTTTGGCATATTTAGCTTGTGGCTTACCCCGGTAAAAGCTATGCTACCAGCTTCCTGAAGGTGCAGAATGTAATTAGCATTTTGCAGGTTGTACCTGTACAGGACCGTGCAAGACACTGCTCAGAGTCATGAGTGCCTATGATGTGCATGGCAGCATTCGACCATTGAATGTCTCACTTCTGCTTTATATGTCTACAGAGTCTGGCTAGAGTGCATTGTTAGAATTTATTTGGTATGACTTAACAACTAATATGAAAGATCAGGATAGAAGTCATCACCAGACTTCAAAGGTCTTAACAGATCATTGGGCCATCTATTCCCTCCCACAGTCTGTTGCTGTATCTTCTGAGAATGGCTGAAATCTTCAGTGACCCCTAACCTTGACATGTTACTGTCCTGTATTTTACTGGTCACATAACATTTTCTTCATTTCTGTCTATTTAGACAGGCATGGGTCTTTCTGATCATAAAATCACAGTCTCATGAAGTGATTTGGGTTGGAAAGGACTTTAAAGATCATGTAGTTCCTACCAGTCGCCATGGACAGGGACAGGTGTCTCCCTTTTCCATTCAAATATGTGTGCCCAGGTAAACAGGTTTTTGGTGTGTAATAAAGACTGGTTTAAACTATTTTAATCCTCTTGCCCTGCTAGGTTCAGACTCATTGGAAGTGGTTGTTTTGATATGCTTTGGCATGTAGTTTGTGTATGACATTTGAGACATAGGCTTAGGTTTAAAATGTAGCTATAAAAATAAATCGGGCGTTGTACAACCATTTTCAAGCAATCAGGCTTTTATGAGTTGCTTTCTTAAACCTAACTGTCCCAAGATAGTTTTGCTTATATTTTCACTAAACGTGGAAGCTCATACTGGTTAAGTGTGCAATTCAATGACAATTTACATTATGGAGAAAAATCAACAGATATTCCTCTGTGGCCTATTCCTGGTGGGTTTGATCTTTTTTCCCCTTGGACACGGCATTTCATCTCTCCCATCAATCCCCATGCACATGACTTAATTTCAATAGTGAAGCCTCTTTCCCAGGCATCATGCAGTCACTTCTCCCAAAGCCATGGGCAGAGCAGAGGAGGGGTGTTTTCTCCTCATCACCTCGTGGTTACTTTGTGTTCGGAGAGCTGTGGCTGTTTCCATCAACAGGAGACAGGCAGACCTCCCTGGGTACACTAGCAGAGATGCTTCTCTGACTTAGAGCCTCTGCTTTTTGCTGCTCCAGCATCCCACCCTGTGGTCCCTCATAGTGTCTGGGCACTGTAGATCTGGGGAGGAAAACGCTCAGTAGCATTTCAGCAAAGCAAAATAACATGCAGCAAGCTACTTGCCTCCACCAAATCGAGCATGGGTGTAATTATCCTTTTAACCAAGACACTTTCAAATAGACCAGGAGTGACTGAGAGGCAGCGAGAGCAGCCCAATGATAGATTTAAAGTTCAACAGAGGGAAAAAAATTCATACAAGGATTTCACAAGCAATGACACTTGGATGGTATTTGGGAAATCTTTTTCTTTCAAGACTATCTTGCGATTTACTATGGGAGTAGCACATCAAAGCTGCACTGACTTCAAAGCTTAGAACCACTTACGGCTTCCAGCTATTACTAAAACCTACCACTTCACCCTGCCAGCAGCTCATCTCAGCTGCCTCTTTAAGTTACACCCATCTACTTCCTGCCTTCTGATTTTGGGGAGGGAAAAAAAAATAGCCAGAAAAACTTGTAAATTAAATATAGCTGTTCGCACTGAAGCAATGTCAAAGTCGGGGAAAAGGCAAATGAAGGCATTAAGACATTAAAGATTTAGTACAAACTCAACAGTGATTTACATATGCACGCTCTCATTTGGCTGACTCTAATAAAGCTGTCTGCTTTGAGGAAGTTCCCTGAGAGAGTGCTACCCCAGGGTAACAGCCCCTGAATGAGGTGTGCAAGCTGTGTGGGCTGTTACTGAGGTCCAGATGTTACCTGTAGCTTGGCACAACCAGCAGTGCCATGGCACTCCAGGATATCTTCACATATTCGCATATATTCACATACAGTGAAATTAGTTCCCGTCCCTGTTCCAGAGGGGCAGTCCACATCTGCTGATCTGCAGACATACCTGCTCATGTACCTCAAACCAGGATGCCACTATGAGGCAATGATCACCACTTATTGCTGCAGTATTGTTGATTCTTTTCTATTAGCAGTAGAGATCTTGGAGGCAACATTTTTATATTGTCTATTTTGGGAGTCCCTGAAACAACTCAGTTGTAGTAGCACAGGGCTGTGCTACGTTCTCCAAATTGATAGAAGAAGGCTAAAATGTACCAGAGTGGTAATTTATTGTGGTATTAATATTGTTCAACACTTTAAATTAGTACATTGTTATTTTCTGATTGGGAGATTTATGCCTGGGTTTTTAAAATGGTACATTAATTTCTGAATACAATTTGTCTTGCAGATGACGTATTAATAGGAAGTTAGGAACGACTGTGGTCTTTGAGTGTGTTTCGTATAAGAGTTTGTATATTCGGCACAGATCAATGACATACTCTAGAGCTAAATGCCATTAATCCATTTACAGACATTCATTGCAACAAAGAGAAATTACCATTGAAAGAGCCAATCATACATTAAGGAGAATTTCTGTTTCCTTGCATAGTCTTATATTTTGGAAATGCCTTTGCAAGTGTTTAAAGTTAATTTTGTTTTTTTCTTTATCTCTTCCAAGGAAGGATTTTGGCAGCAGTGGGGATGCTGGTGGCTTCTCCCAGCTGAGCTGGGACAGCAGAGATGGCCTCACATGGTGCCAACCTGCTGTTTGTGGCCATGGTGTCCCATCAGGGGGTTGTCTTATCCTCACACACAAATTATGTGCTTCTGCATTAGACATGTGGCAGATATCAGTATGGAAGTGGGAAGGCAGACAATAGGCTGTTTTGCCTGGATGGTGGTTGCCACTGGATGTAAATAATTGAATTATTGTGTACCACAGTCAGTTGACAAAAAGAGTATTCTAAAATGCTGACATATGTAAAAAGTGTACAGGGACTTACTGTTAAATCAGTTTATATATATATATATATATATATGACTTGCGTATGTTGTCTCTGAAGAACATGGCTCTGCTTTGAACTTGTAGAGGGGTTGATGGGAGCTTCCTGGCTGACTGATGATGCAATCGAAAAGTAAGGTTATTTGTAATAATTATAGACACTCTGTCAATACATTTATATGTTTTGCTGTGTGATAGGTTTTTTTCTCTTCTTAGTAAGTGTATTTCTCTCAAAGAAACTGTGCAGACCGCTAACAGCACAGTCATTTGAAGTTCATTGAAAACACAGGAGGACATCATGTTTCCTGTCCCTATGTTAAATTTGGTGTATTAAGTTTCTTGCACAGCTTGCAGCATAGAAGTGTGATATGCAGCTATGGCAAGGCAGGCTAACCACATACAGATTCATCAAGTTCTGCTGGATTG
This sequence comes from Falcunculus frontatus, assembly GCA_013398115.1. Taxonomy (NCBI): domain Eukaryota; kingdom Metazoa; phylum Chordata; class Aves; order Passeriformes; genus Falcunculus; species Falcunculus frontatus. Next base: position 65,506 of record VZRV01002551.1, on the reverse strand, counting down.
GCAGGAACCAACAAGGGTGTGTAAGCACGGAGGCATGATTTCTGTAACTTTTCATTTTTGACTTAATTAAAATAACAAGTTTGGATTTTGTTGTCTGTAAATAATGATGCACAAATCATCAGCAGAAGCTATTGTTTCATATGCTTACTTTCACAACATAAAGGTTCTGACAGCTGCAGTGCATACACAAGCAGAGCTGGACTTGAAGTTACAGATCAAATATGTAAGGATACAACAAATTATTTTGGATTGGTGCACAAAATTCAGGAAAGCATAGTGAATTCCTTAACTCACAGGTTTTTGTCTAAATTTCCTGTTACTTTTCTTTATATATCTTTTGTCTTTTTAATGTTTTATTCCCTTCATGTTCAAAGATGGCAAGATTATGGAAGCAATAGGCACTGCAGCCTACATTTAAATTTAGTTGTGATATGGCAGGGTGGAAAGTGTTCTTCTGATGTCAGGCTGGCTTGATCCTTTGTCTACCTTATTAAACCTCTTTAAACACCTCCATTACAGTGTTCACCTTGCTTGACTTCAAAGAGCAGTGAAGCTACGTAGAGCGAGTGAGCCTCAGCTCTGCCGAGCAGATTACCCATGGTTACTTAGAAATGCTAATGCATTCTCTGCTGTGTTTATGAAGTTATCTGTTTGCTGTTCTGCAACTCTAGAATCAAAATAATAAAATGACTGAGATAAATACGGAGGCTAAAGATATTCTGTGTTTTGAAGTAATTGCCATTCACCTTTTGAAACCTTTGCCACCCCCATCTCTACCCCACCAAAAAAAAAAAAAAAAATTAAAGAGGTTATTCTGGGGGAAAGCAAAGTTGACACTATTACTGAGGAACCTCATGAGTATGGTCTCACTGAATCACTCAAGAAAAGGATGTGGATGAATGCCTGACTTATCACTCAGAGTTTATTGGGAACTAATCTGTTCAAAATGTTTGGACTAAGCTAAAACCTGGCTTGCTCATCTAATGAAAAAGGTCAAAACAGAGAAGAAAGTGCCATGGTTTGTGTTAGGTGACACTGTGCCCTGCTTGTCTAATTTGATTACACAGAGCCACTGAAGCCCCAGGCAAAGCTGATTTTAGCTGTAATCAGCTTCTTAACCTTTTGAGAACTAACATAAACATTACCTACTAGTGGTTAATTATGTTGCTCTACTACATACAACAAAGTACAAAGGTAAAAGTGTAGAACTGCAGTAACACATGTTGTGACAAGATCACTCCAGGGGATTACAGCTCTCCATGTTTTATCTGCGCACACTGATTTCTTTCTTAAAAATTAAAAATGGGCTATGAGCAGGGAGCATCAGTTTATCGATTGCAGGCAGCATTGCCTGGTTGTGCTACTGCCTCGTCTCAAATTCCTCTTACATACTGAAGGGATGACCTTCAGGGCTGGACTGCGATGGTAGTGCATCTGCTATTTTTTAATTGTTTAGGATTATCTTTGTTCTAATTGCTTACTTGTAATTAAGCATGTGTGCTCCCTTCCTCTGTGATGAGCATCTTCCAGAAAGTTTTGTAATCTCTTTTGGCAGAAACACCATGTCTATATGAGACACCTGTCTCTAGGTAAGATAAATGGAATATATTTTAATTTCAGATTTTGCATATACTTATATAGGCAAGAAGTAAAAATCTGAGGCATGAAAACTGGGCCTTTGCAGAATCTGTATATCCTAGCTTCCTATGTGTTTTGGTTCATACACTTCCTCTAGTTTGACAGAAAATTTGCATTTCCGTGAACCTCAAAACCTTTACGAGATTTCTAAGCCAATGGGTTTCCAGTGTTTTTTAAATTTTTCTGTCCCGTGCTGATCCCTGGTGTTTATATAAGGAAGTCTTGATCTACTCATCTTACAGACTTGCTTCTCTTATATTCTTGCTACTTGGAGGTAGCACGTTGGCTCTGAGTTTTCCACTCTGTAGAAAATATGTCTGTTTTACTCTTTCTGTCCTACTGTCGTTGTCAGCAATGCATCATTCATCTCCCAAAGTCTGCTCAGAATAGCACCCCAATGACTTACCATTATAGGCAGCATTAGCACGGGCGTTGCAGAGCAGCCTTAGGCTTCTGATGTGCTCCGCTCTGTCTCAGTGGGGCTGTTGCGGTAACCCAGAAGGTTTCTGTATTCCATACCTATCCGTGCCCAAAATTGTTACTGTCTCTTTATGGCCCCGCGGCCGGGGATGGAGGGGGTTGGGGTGGGGAAGGGTGTGGTTCCTGCCCCTTTTAAAGTCTGCTCGGGCAGGCCGAGTTGCTTCGCAGCGTGGTTCTTGCCTCACTGGCTTCTTGGTCTTTGCTTAGGCAGAGGCTTTTCCTTTTTGGCTTCTCTTTTTGGGGTTTGGGTTTTTTTCCCTGGCCTCGGAGAGGCTTCAGGTAGCAGTTCTGAGCTGCCTGGCGGCGAGTTCCACAGGTGCCTGCCCGCTGCTGCCGCGCCGAGCTCGGGCGGCCCCGCTCCGAGCCGCCATCGGCAGCCGGCCGAGGAGAGGAGCCCACGGAGTCACCCCGGCGCTGACACATTGCCTTGCCTGCTCCTGTCTTCTCCTGCCGGGAGAAAGGCGACGTCCCTCCGCAGGTTCTGGCCCTGACCGAGTTTCCAGCCGCCATCGGAGCATGCCGGCTGCCTTTCTCAGCAGAACTTGGCTACTGGAGAGAGAAGCAGAACGGTGAGGGAAGACTTGACACCACTTTTCCCTTTGTCCTTCAAGCCATGCACTCAGGGACATCCCCAGTGGTTTTGAGTCTCTCTTTGTTCTGGGGAGCCCACGAGGTTTAGCAGTTTTGTATCTGGTGATAATTTGCTATTATTTCTTGATTGTTGCTGTTCTCCTTGTTTGTGAACTATTACTTTTTTTGTGTACATCTGCTCGTATTCATAACTTATTGGTGGAAAGCGGTTGGTTGAACCTGTAAAGGGAGGCACCTCATTCCGGAGTGTTTTCTTTCAAATTGTCTTAAACCAAGACAGGGGGTATTATGAAACTGGACCACCAGCTCTCAGGACGTTCAATGCCTTCAGCCCACCTGCTTCCCGAGAAAATTGTAGCAAGGCACTGTGGTGGCAGATAGATTAGCAGGGATACGGTTACACTAGGGAGATAGGTGAGCCTTCACTTAATTCAGATATTTATTTTGTTAACTCAGATTAATAATGACTGGAGTTAATAAAGTAATAATACAAAAAAACCAAACCTAAAACAACACCACTGACACAACAACTACAATAAATACAATAAATACACAACACTTGCACATATAAAAATCTTGGTGAGTGTATATATACAAGGGCATACACAAGTTATTTACAAGGTCAGAGTTGGTTTCTTGCAGGCAACAGCTGAAAGGTTTACCTTACACATGTCTATCCATGGCAAAAGTACAGTGTGTTGAGCAGAAATTGGGCCAGCTACTAGCTTCTGAGCATCAGAGAGGTGACAGGTTTTTTAGCTGACTCTCTGGATGAATGTGAGTGGACCCCTGAGTTCTGGACAAGAGTGAGAAATCTCTTGAAATTTGCTGAATGACTTGGTGATACGATGTTCATCTCAGGCCCCAGGATTTTCTACAGGAAAGGGGTATTCATAAAGAAACTGAGGCTGACTGTGACCCCTTTGGGTTTCTTGCGAACTTTTTGGCATTTCAGTATCTAGCTGTACAGGTTGTCTCGTGTTCTGATGGCTCTTCACAGCCTGGCAGCAGTGCGCACAGCTGGGTAACTTCTGGCTGTGCCCTGCATCTCCCTGTGGGAAACATGTTGTTCTGTGAGCACAGAGATGACCTCATCTCTTGGTTGCAAATAAATTTTTCTAAAGTTTCACATGGACTGTGTTTTGCCTCTACAGCCACCATGTAACACTTTCTCTGACCTGCTCTAACCGTCCCCTTCTCCTGGTTTTGATTCATAGGATGAAAAATAATTAATTTCAAGTATTTATTGTGTAGATCACTGTGGCATTGGTTGCATTTCCTGAACTGATAGAAAATTTCATCTCTAGCCAAACTGGACAGGGTTATTCTGCAGCAGTGGTCTGTTTTTCTTCAGCTCTCCTCCACAAAAGAGGAGTGGGATCACACTGTCTTCTGGTCCAGCTGTCAGAAATGAGAGGGAAAGAGGCATGTCTGCAAAACCTGTCAGTCTCCACATTCAGAGCTAGATGTTCTCGGGCCTCCTTATTTCCTCAATACGTTCCAGTTACAAGGAAGCTTTGTGCCGATTTTCTGCCATGTGAGTACCTGCTTTGTTCCAGAATTATTATCTGGGGGCTGTTCAAGTTCAACTGATTGCTGTGGATAGTAATAGGCAATGTACAGCAGTAATGCAACAGACTTAGAGCCGTGTCTTTGCCCTCCAGAAGGAAACTTTGGTACCCTTTGCACAGCAGTTAATTTCTGGAGTATATGGCACAAGCACTGGAGTTTGGCTATGTCTTAATGAATTAGGTAACTCTGTGGTTGCCCACAAAGGAAGTGAGAAAATTCTGTTTCTGAATATACTCAGAAGCAAGGGAAAACAGTGCTGCACCATTACTGCTCGTGTCTTGAGACTGGCAGCAGCTGTTTTCCAACCCCTCTTTGAGGATCAGCCTTTCTTTCCATCAGCCACCACGAGACGTGAAAGCGCTGCTGCTCCTGGCTGCTGAAGTGGTCCATGTGCCTCACAGTACTGGGATAACAGCAAAAGCAAATTTTGATTCCCAAACTAGAGGAAGTGGGACCCTGAAGAACAGCAGTGAGGCTTACACAGGGTTGAATTTTATCAGGGGCTGCGCAGAGAGAATCACAGGAGTCAAACAGTATTTGCTTTTGCCCCCTGGAGAATAAATTGCTTTGCAGCACAGATACAGGATAAATCAAAGATGAAGCATGGCTGCAAAAAAGAAACCTTTTACAGACGTATCTAAGTAAGCCTGTAGCTTACAAAACTATTGGTGGTGCTTCAGCCCCGAGCCTCTGTATGCTGATGAGCAGCATGGCCCATGGAAAAGGAGAGCAACTAGAAAACCTGAAAAGGAAAGCAGCAAAAGCGTTAAGAAGTCTGGAAAATGTGGCCTTAAGAAAAAAGGTGAAAAGAAGAAAAATGTTTATTAAAAAAAGAGGACTGAAAGAAAAAAAACATAGTGGAAATCATTGGTTTGTGAAAGAGTGCTTCAAAGACGAAAGGAATAATCTGTTCTCCGCACACCTGGTAAATAGTAGAAAAAGGAATAAAATTAAATCACAGCAGGAAAAGCTTGGATTAGGCACTAAGGGAAACTTTCTGATGGTACATCTGGGGTTACTGCCTTCAGGTGCTCCGTGGAGGAGGTGGTTAAGAACAGGGCAGACAGATGTTTGCCGAAAGGGACGTAGGGGCATTGGGTCTTGCTGTGGGCCGTGCAACATCTCTGTCACACCTGCTTGTTCCTGCCTGTATGAATGGGCAGAGAAAGAGAAAGCTGAGTGACTGAAAATCCAGATGACACAGATCGTCAGGTTCATAGTTTTTAAGCTGTTTTCATAATTTTGAACACATTCTAGCTGTCTTTTTTAAAGATAAAATAGGCATCGTACAATATAATCATGGAAAGCTGTTTAAGCAGTGTATAATAGAAATTTTTTTTTTTTAATTGCAAATTTTTAGGTTTACTTTCTGGCAGGTGTATTGGGTAATATTATCTATTATGTTTGTCCAGATGCAGAGGACTGACAGTTATTGATAGCAATGTCCTCTCCGGTCTGACATACAGTAGCAAGAGAAAGTCTGTTAGGAGATGTTAACCAGGAAGATACTATCCCTTGTCATTGTTTTTGATGTCCGGAGCGTCCCCAGTCAGGGAGTGAAACAAATATATCACATTGCTGAGGTGGTCTGTCACACACCGGGAATAACAAATAAGCCTTAGTAAAGTGTTTATGAGCAATACCTTTATGAATTTGTTGAATGCATCTATACAACAAACAGCTTGAAATCTGGATGTCTTTGTGAATATACTAACAAGAAAATAAAAGGGGATGCATGTAGTTTATAATAAGTAAACAAACCGTTTGTACGCCGTAGTAAAACACGGAATAGTAAAAATTGAAGTGTGTTTCTTCATGTTAGCTCCAGAACATCTTAATGCAAGCGATTTGCAGTAAGGGAAATTAGTGAGATAAGTTGTGCTGCTCAGTTTGTTCCTGATCTTATAGCTTGTAAATAACTCTCCGCAGAGAACACTACTACCTTTAACAGGCAAAGTGTGGGCCATGGCCAGCTTCATTTCCACTCTGTTCCAAGGAAAGAAAGGAGCAAAGTGCTCTCGCATTTGCGACATATTCCACGAAGTGGATTGGAATAATGATATCGCTAGGGGGCAAAATGCATAAACCGGATCAAAACAGTACCGTGAGAGTCTTTTAATTTTTCTTTTTCCTTCCATGATGTCAGATGCCCAAACTCCTGGGATTTTGGACAGTGGGGATGCTTTAGTAAATATGCAGTGAGAAATCTGCCAGATTGAAGATTTATTTAATGTTACTGTCCAAAATCACCAGCCACGCTTGAAAATAGTAGTTCTTAACAGAACATGCACTCTCAGTATGTGACTTGTAGCTGCAGGGGGCAGAGCATATGCTTTTAGTGCCAAAAAGTTGTTTTGGTTTGGGTTTTTTTATTGTGTTTGTGTCAAACTTTTTTAAGTTATGCTTTTATGTTTTAAGCTCTTTCCGTGTTTCAGTCTTCAGGGCTTGCCATGAAAGACCTAAATAGCTGCAAAAAAATCCTGAAAGCCTGCAGATCATTTAAGAATTTCTGAATCTATAATTGATTCTTTGTATTGTATATAGACTAAGGAGATACTCGGTACACAGTGATGTGTTAATTCACTTGGAGAGGGGGTCATTTTCTTTCTTTTTTAAGATTAAATAAGAGAAGGTATTTTGGGCCTACAGGGTTTGTGTGTGGTTGCTTTGTTAATTCAGAATATGCATCCTTCACTCAGCCATGTGGGATTTAATGAATAAGTCCAGAAACTTCTGAGCACACCGAGTTTATGCCACTGTTGGTATCACTGCGATATGAAGATCCTGAGTGCTTTTTTAGGACATGTCTAGCATCTTCTTACGTTTGACCTCCAGTTTCTGCACTAAGAGACCAGCCAGGCAGCCCTCTCTTCTCCTTTTCTGAAGCTTCACTGAAATCCCACCATCACAGAGATCATAGCGTACCTCTCTAGCTTTTTGGGGTGTCCTGAGTAATTTGCTTTGGTAGCCGAGTGTAAGCTTTGCATGCAGTGACTCAAGCAAGGACAACAGCAGTTTATGTTGCTTTGAGTGTCGTTCTTGCTCAGGGGTAGATGTCAGTCTTTTACGTAGAAGCAGACAGTTAAAGGCACTTTAATAGGCCTGAGGTAACAAACCAATTTTAAGGGGTTTAACATCCTGATTTGAAGGCTGATTGCATGCTGTTTGCCTTGCTGCAGGAGACCCTGTGCACAGTCTCTACTCTGGTGTGGAGCTGCAGAAAAGTATGGAACAAGTCACAGGCCTTCTATTTAGATGTCTTTTTGTCTTGAGTTCAGTCAGAAGAGGGTTAAAGCCCATTTGTCCCAGCCAAAGGGAAGAGTTGGCATTACAGCATCTGGTGGGAAGAGGAGTCAGTCCACCAAAGATGTCACTCATTTTTTGGAAGTGGCCCTTCCCATGGCTTGGCAGAGCCTTTATTCAAATCTCTGCTTGCCATTTCCAAGTACATTACTTTTTCTGTATGTTATACTTCCTTATCTCTTGATCTACTTCAATGTCATGATCATGAGTTATGGTATTAAGTACAGATGGCAGTAAATGTTGCATAGATGGTATGGACATCTCAGGTAATCACCAGGCTGTCATATCAGAAGTGAGGGAGTGATTAGTGTGTAGTATTGCAAATACTAGATTCTAACTACTGTATCCTTATTTATAGTTTTGTAGTGAGTTGATGGTGGTCTGTATTTTATTTACTGCTCAATTTCTGTCTTGCAGTTTTTGAAACAGTTTTTTTTGCCCATCCAGTGATGTGGAAAAGAAACTTGAAATTTCTTCAGCTGTCATCAGCAAGAAACAACCCTCAAATTATTTTTTAAATCACACAATTTTTAAGTCATCCTCATTATTACTTTGTGAATTTTCAGAAGCTGGTGGCAAAAATGCATCAGCCATCTGGAGACAGATACGGAGCTCAGACTGCATGTTCAGGGGTCAGCGTGCAGGCCTTCTCCTCACCCAGGTCTGCCATGGTTGTTCTGAACTTGGATGGGCAGCAAGGAGAGAGACACCACCGTGTATGTCTACATTATGCAATGAGGGCCATCTGCTTCAATGGGTAATACTGGATAATAGACTGTTTCATGCAAATAGTAATTCACTAGCAATTACTCTAACAGCTAGACACTGAAGGCAAAGCTTACAAAAGACATTCTAAATTTGTCTCCTTGTTGTGATAGACAAGATGAATATGCAAATAAATGAATGGTATGAACATTTTGTACTCTGTCCCCTGCATTACTTAGAATTAATAAATAGGGGCTTAGAATATGGCTTGTGAGATGCAGAGCTTTTCACGTCTGTCTCCAGCACTCAACCCACAGCAGAGCCAGAACTGCTTCTGTTTGATACTGGCAAAATAATACAGAAAATATGAAATTAATATGTTTTAATAGGCAAGGGCCTGGCTTCACAGTTCGTAATCTTGGCCCTAAAATGTACGTGTAGACAGACTTTGTGAAGACTTTGAGGCTGTTTAACTGCCTGAGCCTCAGCCCATCCTTTTGCTGACCACCTTCCCCTCTACCAAAGGCTTCAGAGGGCTGTGCATGTTCCTGCAAGATGACAGCCTTAATCTGCAAAAAAACAGCATTTGTATTAATGTGATGGATATGTTCATTTCTGCAAATTCTACCCCGAGGGTGGTTGCTCAGCAGAGAGGCAGGACAAGCAGTAGAGAGCAGCAGCACTTAAAATTCCTGCAGCTGAGTCTGCAGGAAGCTTGTGTGCTGGAGCCCTGAAATATGCTCCCCAGCCTGGAGCACTTTTCAGACCGTGTGTAGACATATTGACAGAGTACATAAAAAAAGCTCGTACTGAGACTGCCTGTTCTGCATGTGTTTGGAGAACAAGGTATTTCAATTTTGCAGATTATAAATTGATTCTTGCTTACAGTGCAGATACAGTAGAATACCATTTGCAATGTTACCAATCCTTTTGAATTTCTTTTTGTAGTTGGATTCGTAACTGTCCCCTTTTTTCTTTATTGGTCTTGGAGCTTGTTTTGTTGTTGTTGTTGTTTTGTTTTTTTACCTAAAGGTGGTTGAAGACTCAAAGTTTAACAGTCTCTAGACAAGGTTGTGTCAGTACAGAACTTCTCTGCCACGCAGCTCCTTCTCTACAGAAGAGGTCTCTGCCTGGTTTGGGAAATTGTCTGCCCTTTGCCTGAAACATTCCATATTTAGAGGCAGTTTTGTTTCTTAGTCCTTCCTAAGATCTCAAGCTGCAGACAAAGCACAACCTGCTCTAAGGGGTTTGACAACAATCACGGAGCACTTTATGTCCCGCAGTGAGAGAAGAGGGACAGCAGAGCTGAAGTTGTCTTTCCTCTTCCCACATGCAGCTTCTTAGCAATGCTAGTTTGCTTTTCCTGTTTAAATATTTCAGAGTGGGCAATCGATAGTAACAAACATCAAAGCTTAATGGGACTGCAGAGCCAGAGACATGGGGTCAGTACTCGAAGGCTTTTCCAAAAGGCTGTAGAGTGGTCAGTGGCACAGGGCTTTTGCACATCGCACCCCACTGGAAAGCTTCAGCCTGTGGGATGCATGGAGGTAGTGTTAATGCAGCTCCATTCATGCAGTTACTTTGTAAAAGGATTTAGGTCCTGGAGCTGTACAGCTGTACAACATCCTGGGTGTTGGATGTTGTGTTAAATGCTATGCAGGAACCACATCTCTTTTGCTTTATTGTGTAGTGCAAGTGTGTCAGCATGCCTTGTCCCTTAGCTATTCTTCCTTCAGGTAATTTTTCCCCACTGGACACAGGAGTCAGGTTGGGCTGTAGAGTTGGCAAGTTCATCATGTAACTGATGATATCAGCAGGAAGAGGATTATGATTTTAAAGAAAAAAAAATTTACATGGTCTGTCAAAGGGGATGTATCTTAAACCTCTATGATACCGGATCATGGAAATGCAAACTGTAGAAGTGGCTGCTCCTGGTTGACCTTAACAAGCACCTTTTTCCCATGAGAAGGTGCATACTAAAGATCATCTGCAGCCATAAATACCTATGTAAGAATGCTTCAATTAAGTGGCCCAGAACACTGGGCTGCAGAGGCTGTGTGGGATGTGTGAGGGTGTCCGAGATAAAGGAGCAAGAAACATCTGTTCTGCCATTTCTTTGTATGATTGGTTAGTCTGCTACTTACTGGCTGCATAGCTTTGATTCTACAATCTGTAAACAAGAATCCAATAAATACTCATCTGTGCTTCATAAAGTGATTCTCTCGACTTAGAACAGGGTCCGTGTTTTTTCCAGTCGCTACACAAACCTGGAAGGGGCCTCAGGTGGTGTATCCCTCTGCCAGGCACCAGAATGATGAAGCCCTAGCTCTGCTGTCATGTGCTTGTTAATACACAGGCATGCACACAGGCACTGTCTGTTAGGAGTGTGGAGCACTGGAGATTTACAGGTGATGCAGCAGGTTCCATATGCTGGTGTGGTCTTCTCGGGACAAAGGTCTTAAAGATCCATCTCTGGTATCTCTTTGCAGTAGTCTATTTCACTTCTGTTTTCCAAATACTCCTATGCGGTTTCCCCGGCCCCCAGGCAAAAGGAGGCCTTGTGCTAGCCCAGAGCTCATGAGAGCCAACAACCACGTGTCACCCACATCAAACAACCAATTGGATAGCCTAAGACAGTCGTCAGTACTGGTGCCTTCTGAGGAAAGCCTCATCCTTTGGAGGTACTTCATCATAGCTTTCAGACCTAGGTGGGAACCAGGTTGTCTGAAGTTATCCCCCTAATTCCTCCGTGCTTGGCTTCCCCGTCCCTAAAGCAAGGATGCTGCTTCTCCCCTGTGATAGTAAATGTGATCCACGTGGCGGAACATTCAGACTGTATGGCAATGAAGGCATATTCATACCCAAGGTAGAAAGACCCAGAGTATAGAAAATGTCCTTATTTTGTCGGAGATCCTTGTTTTGGAAGGAGGAACCACATTAGGAAGATGGCTTTAGCAAAATCCTGGCCAGCTGCTGTGGAAAAATCAGCTGAAGTTTAGTGGATAGTGATAAAAAAAAGTGAGGGCAAATTTGTGTTGGTGCTGGGAGCAGAAACCCACAAGATGTAAGGATTTAGAAGGGAAAATGCTGCAAAAATACATCTGGCGCTGTTCGTACTGATGTTATGCATGTGATAGAGTGGAACCAAAACATCAAAAGTGATAGCAAGTATAACTGAAGATGTGTTACCTGGGACAGACCTTAATATTTACAAATGAGAAACTGAGTAAGGATTTACTACTATTATCATTTACAGCAAACAAGTAAACCATGCAATACCCTTTGAAACAGTAAAATAGAAAAAAAGTTAAAATCTATAATTTTAATCAAAAGTTTGTTTCAGTCATTGAAATTCTGTTATTGCTGCTTACAAACATTAAAGTCAATCAAAACATCAGTAGCCTACAAGATCAATATTTTTAATATGTTTGCATTGCAGTGCTGCTGATTTTTGGCTAATGGATCTCACCCATATTGATTTCCATGGGAAATGTTAGTCTGATACTGAAATAATTAAAAAAAAAAAAAAAGCCAGGGATTATTGGTTTGGAATTTTGAAGGAGATAGAAGTATAAAAATTGGTTATTGACTGAATTGCTTGGGGTGAATGAACCTTCGGCACTTGCAATAAACTTGTAGCACAGAGTCATTACTGAATACTGCATTAGTCCCTTAAACCTAAAATCAGTCAATATCCTATTATAACAATGCAAATTGTGGTGAAATAGCATAGTGAGTCATTTTCAAAGCAGCAGGATATTCATAAGCATCTACATACATATATGGATGGATGTATTAACCCACCTCTGGGATATGCACAACAGCTGATTTTCAAGCTATTGTTAAATATATTGAGTTTATGTTGATATTAATGCAAAAGAGTTGATATGAAGTAATTTTTTTAAATGAGTTTAATGACTTTATGGCTAAAAGAGGAATAAAAATACAGTAAGATGTCATAAACATATACATATGTACTTGTATAAACAAGTATATTCAATATTGTCCCAGTTCTAGACAAATGCAGGGGATTTTTGTTTTTTTCTTTTATTCTGTATTTTGGAGGAGATGTGTGAAAACTGCAAGCAGTGATTATCCTGAACCTGCAGAAGTGTCCTGGACCCAGACCATCCTAATGCATGACCCCCACCCTGTTCTGTCTGGCTTCTGCTTTCTTTATTCATCCTCTCATTCCATAAGTATTATGATTTTGCTTACCTAGCACAGTTCTTCTCTTTCCAGCAGAGGATTCTGCATGCACAGAGGTGTCATGCCTTTCTGTGATACCTGGTGAAATAAACGAGTTATCCATTCCAGAATAGACTCTGCATTCCCAAACAGGGACTGAATGAGTTTACCACAGTTACAGCAAAGCTGGAATAGGAATTTTTATTCACAGTTAAATGAAAAACATCTAAGTGAAGAGTTGCCTTTTGGTTCCTGCTTTAAAAATGCCTTGAGCCTTTGTGTTGCTCTGCACTGGGGACCAGCAGCTAAAAATGAGTACTGCAGTATGCAGGCTGTTGAGTGAAATATATTTTCACCTGAGCTGTGTAAATATTTTAAAAGTGTATACTAACATGCAATGATGATTCAGTGCCTGTGATAGTATGGGAAAGAGAAATTGTGTTCATGTTTTATTATTAATTATTTTTAAAGATCTGTGGACATTTTCTGATTTTTTTTTTTTTCTTAATTTGTTCCTTTGCCCGTACCTGGTCAGAATTGAAGTGGACTAAGTTTCAATGGTCCGTTTGGATCAAAATGTTAGAAAATATGCCATGTGTGGAGCTCAGCAGAAATCTGATAGAGGCAGGATCAGTAATTGGTGCTTCACTTCAACTACAGAAGTCAGACAAGAGGCAGGTTACTGTGTCCTGCTGGAGTCTTGCTGGACCGACACCTTTTGGGAATGACTACTAATGAAGTCTAAAATCTCTCAGTAAACTTGTTAATAGGGTCTTGTCATTGACAAGGTACCTCTGTAGTTACTCTTCAAGTCGTGTAGTTTCTGGGTAATTAACATCCTCCAAATTGCTCAAGCCTCTCACTTAGGACAGAGGGATGTTGGTGTCAGCCCAGCCACAGGCAGAAATGATGGTGCAGCAACCTGCCTGTCCCTGCACTGCGTGGGACCCTCCACCACTGTGGAGGATCAGGTTTGGGCTGGTTTTGGAGCAACCTCCTTATTTTACCTTGACTGGGATGGATTTCCCTTTTCTGATCATTTTTAAAGTTTTTGTTGTTTTTTAAGTAAATACTAAAATAACATTTCAGAGTAAAGCTTTCCATATTTACCAGTTCTGCAGCCCAGAAGGCCTGATGTGCATCTTTATTCCATAATTTTAAAAGACACGGTAGAAAGATGAGGAGTGTTTCCTAAGAACAAAGAATGAATTGAAGATAAAATCCTCATTTGTAAAAATCAGTCTTCCTTGTAGCTTTAAAGTTGTTAATGTAATTAGTAAAAAATAATATTTTACCTTTCTTACATATCAGAAGCGGAGACAATATGTGCAGGCAGGGGTAGTGAAAAAGGTAAGCACAGCTTCTGGTACTTAAAATTTCATGTTTTCTTAATGAGGAAAATAAAAGTATTTTAAAAGGAAGTAAAAATAATAGTATGTTCCCCGCCTTGTTTTTGTGGGTATTCCAACCCTTTTCAGTTCAAAACAGAAAAAAATATAAAAGTTTGAGCTTTTGCACATTGCCTCAATAGAGCAAACTAAAGCAAGAAATCTAACAGGAATGCAAAATTTTTTCTAAAACCTGTTTTTAAAAGTGCAGTTTTAAAAAACTGTGGAAGTTGTATTTGTGAAAAAATAAACACATAAATAGTACCATGAGAAAAGTTTAGAAGAGCCAGAACAAAGCAGAACAAAGTATTCTTGGTAGTTATAACTCACCTTTATGAATTGAGTGGGAAGGAAGTGCATCAAAGGTCCTTTGGCAGGATCACAAGTGGGTCTGGAAACCAGAGGTGACTTGATGTGACTTGTAGCACCACCCTAAAAGCACAGAGACGAAGAACATTGTCCATATTCGGTGCCAGTATGCATGCACTGTTTCGCTGTCCACTCCAGCTGGTCCCCTTGGGGTGGTAATTCCAGCAGGACAGAGGTGACCCTGCAAGGCTGTAGAGATGTTTGTCATTGAAATCAGTGTTGGGTGCTGACTCTGGCAGCCAGTACAAATTCGTTGTTCCTGTGGTAGTGAAAGAGCTACAGTTATTTCCTTAATCTCCCTCTGTGAAATGAAAGTAAGGTGGTTTTTGTAGTAATTGTTGGTGGTTTTTAATGCTGTAGTTCCAAAACTCAGTAAATACTTTACAAAATGATCACGTGGTTTTCCAGCACAAGGAACCCAAATAGCTACACCTGGAGAATGTTCTTCTGGAAATGTTCATAAGAAAGGCAGGGACTAAGCAACAGACCTGGGAGTCTGCAGTTTGGTGTTTCACACCCCAGCAAAGCTTCTCAGGATCAGCTGTAACTCAGACAGTCCCAAGGGACACAATTTATGGCTGTGTCCCTTGATTTCTCCAGACACCAGTACTGTACACTCTTTGTTCAGCCTCCACATGAGGTGGTCCAGGAGATCCCGTTGGTCAAGTTTCTGTGCCTGTGGATTTTTCTACATCTGAGTCAGAGGCATTAAGCGCTTTAACATCACTGTGCCATCTTCTGACTGAGAATAAAGAGGCTGGAATGGGAAACCAGTTCACCTTGGGAAGGCAGTTATGAACTGGGTTTAAATGCAAGTCAGCTGTCCAGGGAGTGGTGGGGAAAACACAGCCTTGCATCCTGGACAGGTAGCCTGGCCACAGAACCCTAAGCACAGGTTCCCACTCACTAAACTGAGAATATAACCCCTAAATGGAGTACATTATCAGGGCTTTAGCTGTGTAACTTGCCTTGACATTAGTGGGCATTGTGGGGCTAAAACTTTCAGCAATGTTGAACAGATTTAGGAGATACTCTCTTGGAAATGTTAAAGAGATCACATTTTTTTGCCTTTGTTGCTGAATTCTGTGACTGTATGCAGAACTGGTCGTAATAGGGGAGATCAATTTGATAACCTTGTGGTTCATTTAAAAAAGATAATACAGGCAGAAATTACTTCAGAAACACAAGCTAAATTTAAAAAAAAATATATGTAGAATTCCTAAAACTTTTCTTTTTTCACAGACCAGCAAAGCTCAGTTCCTTTTTTCCCGGAGTAGAAGCGCGTTCCTCAGCATGATTTGAAATACATCTTAAATTTGTAATCTGTATATGCTACATCTGCTACGTCACCCTACTCAAGTGTGCTGCCTACATGCACAGAAATATTGAACTGGCACGTTGCAGCACGAGAGACTGTGGCTCGTGTTTGCAATGTCTATATTGTTCATTGTGTTACATAGGTTCATCTATTTACGTAGATTATTCTTGGAAGGTGATATATGTACGTCACCTGATGTAGAGAAATGATATTGGGAAAATTACAAAAGCATTGGAAAGCTCTGCAGAGATCTGTTTTTTGGCTCCAGCATTCAGATGTGTTTGCAAACACACCTTTTTTTGGTGACAGTGCTCACCTCAGGAATTTCTGACCATTTTTGGTACGCTTTTTCGTTCAGCCAGATGGGTGGCCAGGCAGTGGTTAAACTGCATGGTTTTTAAGATGTATTCTAATTGGAACTCTTACAAGCGTCTAAGAACCTTGAAGAAGTCGTCCAAATTCCAGCTTTGACATGGTGGCGTCATCTTGATGATCAATAATATAGCTTTAGATGTCAGTAATACAGTTTTATTTCTGTCAGGATGCAGGAGGCACGGCTCTCTGGTGATTGTCACTAGGTATCATCCAAACATCAGTATCACGATTTTACAATGCTTGAATCTTCTTTTATGACTAGAGAAGTTAATGAGCGGATTCAGCTTTTTCTTAGGGTTTATTAGGATTTCTGTTATTAACCTGGAATTATTAAAATTATGATGGAGGTTGGCATGTTCTTAAGTGATGGTATTTTGAAACAAAATGTTCACGGTAGCCCCAGTTCAGGAAAGTCCTTGAAACAGAATTCTTCAGGAAACTGGGCACTGTTGCATCTTACTGAATTTAACTCAAATCAGGGATGCATAGCATCCTGCAGGACTGATGCCTCAGTCATGTACACTGAATTTAATGCATGCTGAAATGTTGCCTGGATTTAAAGCAAAATTTTCAGGTCCCTAAGCTTCAACTGTGTTTTTACTTTCATATGTGCAAAATAATTAATTTCTAATAGAATTGCTGATTTCCTGCTGTGTATTATGCTGTTACTTTTTTAATCAAGTCTTCTGGACAGGAAGTTTATGTGCACCTGAATAAAATAGGTAATCTGTGTTGGTTCAGTGGGTATTACTGTTGTTAGTGTAGTAAAATACAGGGAAAAGTAGCACGTCCATGACAACGGATCTATCTTATGGTCCCACCCAGCAGTCAGTGTTCACTTTGAAGCTGAAAGTGTACGATAATGTATGGGTATGGTGTTAAAGCAGTTGAATACAACTTCCTGAACTTTTTAAGTTTTGGGAAGTTAACAGCTTCCTTTGAAAATGAAATCAGAAATAGCATGTGGTGACTGTACTGCTGTTTAGTGTTGCAGAAGTACGTCCAGAGTCATGCATGGGACTGCGCCACCATCTCATACCTCTCCTTCTCCCTCCTCCACCAATTCCTCCTTTCTGTCGTAATGGGGGAAAAATTGATTGCAAATGTGTTTTTTGACCCCCTACTCCATACATGTTAGCACCTAACCTTCTACAGTCTCATTTGTATTTACAGTAATTATATGCATAATGTAGCATATTATTGTCTGGACTTCCTGTTTAATCAGTATGGAGCTTCTTATAAGTGCATCTGAAAAGGGCAAACAAAATTAAAGCTTTATATACCAAAACAAGTTTGATTTTCTAAGCTCCCAGCATTCCAAAGTACAGAGATTTGTTCCACCAAGTTTTGCGATGGCTTGCAGATGGGCAATGATTAATCGGAGAGCTAACTGTGAAGTAGTTTGCAATTAAACTGGAAAGCTCTGAAGCATGCTAATTGAATCAGAAAATTAGAGACACTGAACAGTAATTGGCTATTTCTCATGCAGCAGGTGCCAGGCCACTCATCTGTGGAACAAGGTATTTAAGGCACATTAGCACTAGGAAAAATATTTCTTGATATGGAACAGTCAAATTTTCTGCTCATTTTCACCATGGATGTCAAAACACACAACTGTGATATCTAGAGCCCATAGTTCATGTTGCAAGAGTTTGAGCAGTAGGGTCATCATGAGCCTACATGTATGCAGTGTCTTGAGTCAGGCTGAAGTTGGGGTACCTGAGTAACTTCCTGGCCCTTGTGGACTAGCAAATTCCTCCATTTTCTTTTTTTAAAAAGTAAACACAGGACGAAGCTTTTAATGGCAGCATTCCAGGTGTACACCAATAGCTACTTCCAGACCTCAGGGAGATCAGCTCTGTATCTGGAGATCCTTCTCCATAAACCAGGGTGATGTTTGCTCCTCTGCTGCCATGTCCTTTGAGGTCTGCCCTTGGAAAAATGATGGAGGGACACTGGGTAACACTGGCATGTGTTTTTCACTACACTACTCTTCTTCCCAGTCTTTACTGGGGAAAAAGAAAAGACTTTTTTTTCCTGTTTGCTGCTTATGAATGTGGAGATTAGTGGAGTGTGGATTACTGAGAATCTGTGAATTGCTTTATTGAAGCACCTTCACTTTTGTTTCATTTTTCTGCAGATTCAAAAAATTGAAAGTTTCTAGTTGAATATTAGTTGAGGGCATCAGCCATATAAATCTAATACTGCTGTGAGCTTAAGAGATGCATAACACCAATTCATATCATGTCTCAGCATGAGTTTATATCTTCTAATTAGTACTGCCATTTCATAGAGAGCACATGCAATGAAAGTTTGTTTGCCATGCCAACAGGGACTGAAGCACATACAGTAGTTTTGCTATAGTAGAATGATGGTGCAGTATGAGCACAAACGACTTGTAGCCCGAGCAGTGGGTAACCAGAAAAGAGTGGGATTTAATAAATGAAATGGTGAAGAGTTTTTACAGAGATATAACCATTTTCAAATTAGACTGGGTGGGGCGCATGATTTCTTTCATCTCAACTAATTAGAGCTTGGTATGCTTATTAGTGAATAAAAAAGAAAGTATTAAAATACAAATGTACGGCATCATATTACTCTGGTATCAAGAAGCAGAATATTACAATATTCAAATGCTAATCATATAACTTAGCAGATGACTGCAGAAAGTAGTGTATTTGAACTGAGACATAAATTATAAATTGTAAACAGTGCATAGGGGATATGTTATAACTGTGTCTCATTTAAATTAAGGCAGGAAGTTTTCTCTGAAGCAAATTATGTGCCTTCATTAAGTTTTAAAGTATCTTCTATAATGTTTTATTAAGATCACTTGGCACAGTGTTTCCCAAACTGGGTGTTAGCGGTATGTGCTGGTGGAAACGGCCGCAGTGGTAGAGGTGGCTCAGGTGCATTGCTGCACTGCACAGCTTTAGACAGCGCTCTTGCCAGCCAAGTGCTGGTGCACGTACACCAGTGTCTTCTCCGTGTAATGCCCCTCCTCAAAAGTCCGCGTGCCTTTGCTCTCTGTACTTGAAAGCAGCTCCAAAACATTTACATGATCAATGTTTGATGCTGGAGGGATAAAGTTTGCTCTTCCGTGGACAAGTGAGAACATATTGATCATTTTATTCTATCTGCTATTTCTAAATTCAATATCCCTCTGGAGTCAATAAGTGAGATCGAGAGCATATTCTTTTTTTGTGTGCCTGCTTGTAGCTTGTTCTCGAGATCCAAGATACATTTTTGATTAATCACGAATGCTCTGAGGTCATGGAAAGCAAATGTGTTTGTGGACTGTCAGCTGATGCTGTCAGATAAATGTCTTAAGCTTAGCTAGGGTTCGTGCCCCAGCTTTAGGCTGTGCCAAACATCTCCCCTTGTTGAGGCAGATAACAGCTACACTGGAGGCGACTGAGCTGTCTGTTCGCTGAAAGGGCTGACCTTGCCACATGAGGCTGGAGTCAGGTGAAGAAAACACCAGCGATGTTTTAATTGAAACTTTAAAAATATTAACTTTGTGCATTTTACCCATCTTCAGTGCAAATGAAATCTCCTTCCTGCACTGGGGTCTGTCTGCTCAGTGTGTCCAGTGTCTGCCTAGCCACCTGGTCCCATGGCTGCCAGCCTCCTTTGATAACCTCTTTGTCTTCTGAAAATTTCTGACAAGGTATTTTTGCACAGGGCCCAAACAGGAAAGAAGTCCTGCCAGCAAAACTAAACATTTTTAGGGACAGTTCACATTTTGGTTCCTAGATTCTCCCATAATCTTGAGGCGGTGGCCTGGAGAGGGTGGTGCATGATTAGTGGTGCCTCCCTTCATCCATGGCAGTCCTTTATCTTTACTTTTAGCTCGTCCATGATGTTTGATCCTCTATAGCTAGTCGTCAGCCACAGACAGGAGCAGAGACATGATTGCAAAGCCAACGTGCGAGATGCGTGAAGCCTGGTTTGTAGCGCAGAAGGCAAAAAGATGGATCATATGGTGGTGCATAAATAAGTGAAAACTCACAGGACTACTTGGGGGCATTTGTTATAAACCACCTCGAGTCAGTGCTTTCACTCCCTCCCATTTCCCCAAAAACGTGTTTGTTCTTTGCTCCAAAGATTATGTTCCACTTTCCTCTCAAGAAGTTCATACTGTCATGGGTAAATCATCAGGGCTAATTAGACACAATAATGCTGCAAAAAGTTTTTAAAAAAGAGATGCAACGCATCTGTCATGAACTCCCACCAGACCTCTTGGAAATGAGATATTTTTAATATTTTATGCTGAACACAAAATATCTTGAGGAAATGGTTTTATATTCTGTGTACCAAAACAAAACCTTCAGTGTCAAACAAGTAATACTGCCTAAGAAGCCCTTTAGATGCCAATATTTCAAATCACTCCATTCCTAAAATATAAATTTCATTTTAATAAAATGTACTCAATATGGAAAAAAAAAAGTTGCAGGGAGTATGAAGAAAGTGGAATGTGTGTTTGGAATTTATTTGAAGCCTGGAGTGCACTCTGATATAGGAACAGACATTAATGTTTTTACAGCTGGTCTTACAAACAGATTTTTTTTAATGAGATGTTTTTGGCTAACATCTAAATAAAAATAAATGTAAATATTTTTCACTTTGAACTAATTTTAAATAAATTGCTGTCTGATTTTATCCTGCAAATAACTTTGTCTTTTTTAAAACAATATTTAACATAGAGGTTTAAATCATGTTCTCTGTGGTCTCCTAATAAGTTATTAATAGTTAAATGTTTGTGTTTTGCATAATTTGTCTATACAGGAGGGAGAGATTATGCATGTGAGAGACACAGATTTGAATACTTTGAATGGCTAAAAGTTGAGCAAATCCCTACTTCATTTTTATTCTTGGTGGCAGGTCACAGATTAATAAAATAAAGTTATGAATAAAATTAATAAAAATATTTACCTGAGTGACAGGAAAATGCAGTTAATCAAATTCCGTGAATCCCAATAAAGTTCCAAGTCATTCGTCTGAATACTTAGCCTGAGACATGTTCTTTAAATAGATCAGTAATCCTTATTAAAAAGAGAAACATACCCTGTTTGGCACATTTGCAAGTACTTCTATATGATGACCTTGTTATTCCTGACATGAAAAAATATATCTCTTTTCCAGGAAGGGGTTTGCATACACCATTTCCGCAGCTTTTTTTTTTTTCCTGGGACAGCCAGCAGCTGCAGTTGGTCCTTGTGTTTTCAGCTCCACTACGCTCCACTGCTTCTTAGGAATTCAAGTACCATCACCATGTAGAAGCCCTGTGTGGGGAAGGGGCTCAGCAGTGGGTTCAGCATAAGTAGAGAAGGTCTATGCATGCTGCAGAAGTGAACCTGAGCAGGACATGGTAACTGCAGGGATATGGGAGCACTTTACACTGTCCAAATCATGGTGATCATTTATGTCGGCTCTGAGGGGAAAAAATGAAATATAAAAAATTTATATCTTCTTGTTGACATGTTATTTTTATATATATGTGACTATCCTCAGACTCCACTCAGCTGGAAAGGCAGGGTAGAAAAGGTGAATGAAGAAATAAAGTTATCGACAGGACTAAATCAAAGAAACAACAGAAGTCTTTGTCAGCATATTTATCAGTACAGTTGTGCTAAAGGTCTCCTGCAAACATTTTATTGACCCAGGTACTGCCTCAAGTTATTCCTTACAGGAAATGCAGCATTACTTAGCATATTTAATGTTTGGATTAACCCATCCAAGTTATGAATTGCGTTTTGCTCTATTGTTTTTTCTTATTATTGGTCCTGTCCTATTTCCCTCTGGTTTGCGAATTGTTTAACTGAGCCTGAATTCCTTCAGCAGCTGCTGAATCAGACCATAGCCAGCTAAGAGTAGCAGAGATGATGTTAAAATGTAAATGGTTTAGGCAGTCGTATACCACAAGTGAGTTTGCCACTGGTGGAAGCAGGTTTCTTCAGCCTCAGAAGATAGCTCAGAAGCCCTTTTGTCTGTGTATTTAGGGTTTGTCCAAGGAGCAGTCGCGTTAATGGGGCTGGTTCAGGAGCTGAGTTCTGCCTGAAGGATGTGCTTGGGAGCTCTGGGCAGGGAGGTCCTCTGGCTTCTCCCAGACTTGTTCAGAAAGTATGTTCTTATTTCTACATTTAAATGTGGTTTTATTTGGGGAGTGTGTGATTAAGGAAGTTGCTGAGTTTCACAGACAGCATTCACCTGTTCTGTCTTTTAACGATGTTAATTTGCGTGCCATTTCATTGCCCTTGCATCTTGAAGTTCATGATTGGATTCCCTTGCAAACCAAGTTAAATTCAGTCCACTGCTGGATTTTAATTAGACACTAAGAGAAAATAAGACCACGTCGCTTGTAGTCAGAATATGGCCTTAGTGTGTCCTACATGGGAATGAGTATTTGTGTATTAGCCCCTCGGCATGGGCAAGAGATATTTGTGACATCTAAACTGCCTGAGAAAGGCTGGCCATCTTCTAGCTACAAAAGAAACTTAATAAAGCTAATGAGGGAACATGCAGCAAGACATTGCTGTGTTTAAGTGTCACAGACAAACATCAATGAAATCAGATTTGCAATGGAGGTGTCTGATTTGTTCAGCATAAATGTAAGGGACCTGCCACTCTCTTCCCACAGAGGATCTGGGCTCTCTGAGACAGGCTCTGCTTTTCTGCAAGAGGAGAAGAGGCAAGGTAACCTTCCCTTCAGCTAGTCAAGGCAAGTGAAGGCAAAGCAAGAGCACACTTTCAAAGGATGGAAATATAAACCCTTACGGCTGTGTGCCTGGAGAGGGGCAAGGGACCCTTTCAGCTGTGGATGTGCATGCCAAGAGGGGCTGTCAGTATTTAATCTGTCCTGGGTCTGAGAACAAAACGTGAGCGTCCTTTCTGTTTCTGTTGTCCATCTTTGCTTGGTACAAGTTCAGAGCTTCTGTAGCTGCCTGCAAAAGGCATTTCTGGACGGGACCATCGGAACAGGTGTCCACAGTGATGTGTTGATGGTGGAAATTTGGTGACCATGTTTTTCCAGCAGTTTTCAGCTGGTCTTGTTAAGGGAAGCTACTGGGTATTAGGCAGAGCTTCATGATGCCTGGTCCAGCTTGGCAGTAGTACGTGCACTGGGTCTGCCCTGACCTTGGCATGGCCCTTCTAACATATTTGGTGTATGGGTACTTGGCTGAAAATTGGTAACTGTAGGCTCTGTATGGTAAGCACTCTGCAAAATCCCCCCATGTCCTGAAATCTGAAAAAGAAGAAAGAAGCCACAAAATGCCGCTGTATGGTGTGACAGTGTTTGTCAAAAGGACCAGCAGCCTAATTTTTCTCAATCTTGGCAGGCATTTCAGCAAAGGAGAGCTTTATTGAGGGACTTGAAGGAAGTTCATCAAGTAGGTCTGCAGAAGTTTATGGAGAAAGATTGCAGAAGTTAACACTTACAGGACTTTAACTTGGATGAGCTGACTGGAGGCAGGAGTGAGTTTGAAACGAGATTGGGTAGGAGACAGGAAGCTCATATGTCTTGAGTTAGTAAATAAACGTGCCTGAGAACAGCCCTGGTGGCTGCCTCTGCTTTTGTGCTCCTCACGCTGACATGATGCACCTGTGCCCGTGCCAAGGGATGCTCTTTACGCGCAGTTTGGGAGTGGGGATCTCCCTAGGTCTGTTCTCCGGAGGCAGCTGGATGCTATCACCCTGTTTTGGGGCTGGGGATAGTTTAGTTTGAGGACGGGCACAGGTCATTCAGTGCCAGCTGGATGCAGTGCTCTACAGTGTTCTTCCTTGTGATAAATTTATCAGCATAAATGAAGCCTATGGACTCTGAAAGTGAAAAAATTTTCTTTATGTGAGACATGATCAAGAAAGCAGACCTGAAGAAAGAACCAAATAGAAGAGTGCATGCTCAAAGCTCTAAAATATGAAGAAAGGTCTTTACAGCCACATTCAGGAGGAGTATCCGTAGGGAAAAGGTTCATTGGCAGGGCAGTGAAAAGGGAACACTGTGACTGTGGTCTGTCAGTGAGCCTGGGCATCAGTTCTGGCTTTAACAAATCAGGTGAGAATGGTGTTAGGGGTGTTACACAGGATTTACACAACAGTGGCAGACAAAGTGAGCCAAGTGTATGTACCAGGAGAGAGAATGAGATTTCATGTCAATGAAAAAACCCTGCATTTTGTATTGGATTTTTGCTGTTGTTTTCAATGACCATTAAAGACATACATTTAGCAACATAAATGCAACTCTTTCAAAGCTGAGTTTCTTATTATGCTTATGTAAATTTTGCTGATAAAGTCTTTGTAGTTGTGTTTTGGCTTATAGCAACATCTTTATCGGCAGCATAATTCATACTGTAGCATTTAGTATGACACTAGAGAGAAGTATCGCTTTATTTCTTAGAACTGACTGGCTTCACTATTTTATTCAGTTATTTGATCTTCACATGTAGTTGAAAAATCATTGGCATCTAGTCAATTTGTGCTCACAGAAAATGCACCACGCTAATAAACTCAGATCTGATTTTAGCTGTGTTGCTATTACATTTAAATGAATGCATATCCAACCCATATCATTATTTTAAAACTGTGTATCACAATGTAAATCCTAGAACAATGGGATTCAATAGTGAGGCCTGTTTGGTCCATCAGGTACATGGCTATTGCTCTTATGGAAATTCTTTTGGAAATGTGAAATCAATTCCTTGAACCATGTCTTTATTTTCACATGTTTTAGGAAGGAAAGGAGTGTGCTGTGAGCTTCCTCACAAATGAATATGTTTTGGGGTAAGCGTTAAACAAAAGACAGGATGGTAACAACCGAAGAAAAGGTGGAATTGTAAAAAGCAGGGAATTTACTTGGGGTAAAAAGAAGAAAAACATGAAGTTTTATTTTACATTTCAGGTTTAGAGAAGGCAAAGACATGGCATCAGTAACTGTAGTCGTTTCTTTTTTCTTATTTTAAATCGTTGTATAATACGTGTTTGTTTAGTGCCTGCAGTTATTAAGAGCTGCCTGGAGGATGGGCAGTGATGGCAGTTTCATCCCTACCTTTCTAATCTGTCCTGGCCCCTTCAAGCAAATGTTAGCACAAATGACAGAAATGGAGACAGGGGAGTGATGGATGGGGCTTAGGGAAATAGCATCAGTGGTGGGGTGGAAAAAGACTGAGGAAAGGAAAATACGTCTCTCTGAAATCAGCTGCAAGCAAGAAAGACTGTCTCTAGAAAGCCTTCCTCGGGAGTCTACGAGTGGAGGGGCCTTATCTGTTGATGCTGAGAAACAAACATTGCAGTGCTGGGTGACCCAGCTTCTGACTTTAATTCAAGCTTTTCACTGATGCCGGTCTGCACCATCCTTTCCATTTTAAGAATGCAGAGAAAAATCTCTGCAGTAGCAGAGTGGATGTTACAGTGCACAAAAACTTAAGTTTTCAGAAATAGACGTATAAAATGCCAAATCTAGCAATAAAACATCTGTCTTTGTTTTATAGCAGTATGATGCTTGCAGTGGTTTAAACTACAGAAATGCCTTTGAGATCTTGAGTGCTGAACAGAACTGTGCTGTACCCTGCTTCACCGCTCTTCACTGTGGGAAAGAGAGTATGAGTGGTGCCTATGGACCGATAAAAGTTTCTCTTCATAATGAGATATAAGCTGAAGGCAAGCACTGCTTTATCTTTACAGATTACTTCCACACTGTAATGTTTTAGGCTAATTTTCATCACAAATAAAGTTCATGGATTATTTTATCAATGCTGTTACATGCCCATGCCCAGTGACTTGTAAGCCCAAGACAATCTGCGTACCTTTTCAAAAGGCAGCTGCAGGAAAGTGGAAATGAGACCTGAGGCATTGCAAGATTTGTACCTTATTAAAATGTAAGCTGAATTTCTTACAGATACCCACTCAGATATCTTGTATAATCTTCTATCGGGATTGTATCTTGGCTTCAGTTTGGCTGACATTGCATGTTTTGAATAGGACAAAGGCTCACTACTGCTGTCAGTCCTGTTTCAAGCCCAACATTTATCTGCTTCTTTGTGGATGCCATTTTTTATCTGGCGTCCAGAAGTGCATGCCTCTGCCAACACACCATTTCCCAATACATCGCTCTTTGGCTTGCATGATTTCTGGAGAGACAAGCTCAGACCTGGGTGCTTTTCCTCGCTGTGGTAGAGAAAAGGGATGTCTCTGGTGCCTGCTCTGACAAGAAAGTTGATTCATGTGTAAATTACTGGTTGCCCTTTATTTGCTTGGTCCATGGAGACACACACAGATAAAAGGCTCAGTGGGTCAGAGCTGAGTATGTGCCGGTTTCTCCCATGGCCGCGATGACAGGGTTAGGATTGTTGTCCAAGATTATCAGACAGGCTCTGATGTCTTGTCATTATTTACTTGCAGGGTAATACATAAAAATAAAATTTGTCACACAGGAGGCTTTTACAGCATTTCAGCCGAGTGTGCATTTTCAGGTGTGTGATGTTGTTACCATCAGCTTTCAGTATCAGGAGTCCTGCACATCTGTCTTTATACTGAAATGCTTTGGTTTAAATACCTCTTATACATAGAGGGGGTGCATGCCCCAGGCTTCTTCAGCACTCTGAAGGTAAAAAAAAAAAAAAAAAAAAAGGAAGAAGAGGCATTATTTGAGCAAAATCCCTTCTAAAATCTTATATTAAAAAGTAACAGAGGGAAGGTTGCAGTAATTTTGGACTGAAGCCCCTTTAGAGTGTGATTTTGCATGCTTGTAATTCCCAGTCACGGCATTGAACAGCTCTCAAATTCTTGCAACACCCCGTGTTGTGTCTCATTTAATAACATAGTTATAATATATTTGTCTACTTTACAACTGTATTTGTATTGGCATATAAAGTGTGCAGCAGCTGGGAGCTGTGTGGGGGTGGTAGAAAGTTATTTGATCTACAAAATCAGTTACTTGTCACTCAGTTGCCTTTCACTGAAGCATAATAAAGAATCATTATGGGCCTATTAGGCAGTGCTGATGTAAATGCATTTTATGTGCCATTTTCAGATCAACAGTTAACCACACAAAAGTAAAGTTGTTAAGTACATCCTTCTTTGTTTAAGAAGGCAAATCATAAATCAGGCAGAATATTAAGCTTATGAAATGTAAATTCGAGACCCCAAGGGTTTTATCTATTAGGTCAGCTTCAGATTAGGCATCAGGCCTATCCTTCGCTTCAATAGCAAGTAGACAAAGTCATCTGTGCTGGCTTTCTACTTTTGTGACAGTGTTATGAATGCCTCTTAAAAGGTTTTTGTGGGGGAAAAAAAGCAAACCTTTTAATATATTTAAAAAACCCTAGAAATTAAATGGCTCAGACTGGATTAGGAGAGTGAGGGTTTAACTTGTTGCACATGCATTTTATATCTCCCGTGAGAATTCTTTTCTTCTTCATTGTTATTAATGATATCCCATTTTTGTGTATAATATTGATGCTGCTGGAATCACTTAACAGCTTTATTTGCCAGACAGAACCTGTCTAAAAAAAGAAAGTTGTTAATGCTAATATTTTGAAATTCTCCTCACATCCCTTGTTACTCTTTTAGTTATTGAAATTGCATTTCGAAAATTCCCACATTTTCAGAATCTAAGTTTTTTCTTGATCTTACTGATGAAGTTTGAAGCAAATGTTTTCAAAGCCATCTGTATGAAAGTGCACTTTTTGTCTCTTTTTATGGATTACCAAGGCTGGGTATAAGAAGGAAATACGGAATATGGTAAAAAGCCATAGTTCACAGTCTCATTTTGCCTTCTTCTGCACACATTTCGAGTTCACTTTATTGGTCCATCCTGGCATCTCTGGTGCGTGCTGTGGGTTTTAGTGGTAAAACACAAGAAAGAATGTTGTGCATCCTAGCTTGTGTACGGCATCTGGGAAAGGAAAGGTTTGGTAACTTGGTTCAAAAGTTTAGTTGATAATACTCGAAATGAGCTGCTATGGGGAAATGGCGGGTTAAATCAAGGTAGTAGTTCATGTGGAGTGTTTGGCACTAGGAGATAGCAGGTAATGGAGATAGCAGTGAAGGCTACAGTTTGAATAAGTCCTGATTTAATTGGATTGATAAAAGCTGTGTTCTTAGCTGCAAGCCTGCCTAGATGTATAGTATCCTTAGTTCTAGCGTGATGTGGCCTTATCAGTATAAAAACACATTTTCTGAAAGGTGTGTTGGTAACCCCGTCTCAAAAAGAGTTAGGAGAGTTAGTGGAAAGATGTTTTTTTCAGTAATATCAATGTGTTTGTATAGTAACAGAATTGAAATATTTGGTGGTTCTGTAAGTATACAAATATGCTTCATGTATGTAAGTATGGAGCATAGTACACAAATACACCATTTACTTAATATAAGCAGCAACATTCTGTGGCAAATTTCCTAAGAATATATTTTATACATCTGTGAGGATATATATGAGATATAATTATACGACAAAAATATTTGAAGGTGGTGAACAGATTTGTTTATATGCATAGTCTTTTACTTACCAGGATAGCTGATCTCAAACGTGGAATTCTTATTTACATTGTGCCATAAACATGTGTTCTTATACGTACAGAACTATACCTAACAACAAAGAGCAAATATCGGTTCTAAAACCACACCTTTACTTAGGAGAACTCAGTCTACAGCATACGTGGGCACAGCATGGTACAGATGAATAAACGCTGCAGTGCAATTGACTAGGTGCGTGACTTTTTGAGTGGGATCCTACACTGTCTTTATCTTATGAAACTAAGTCACGTGTTTGATATAAAACTAAAAAGTGAGGCAGCTTTTCAGGTGCTTAGTGTGCATTTGTGCCTGAGAACTGCGTACGCAGTGCCTGGTTTGTGTTTGCCAGTGTTGTGGTTTATGAGCACAAATCAGTTAATATGCTACAAATTACATATGCACTTACACTGTGACATTTGAAAACTTTCTTGCTATTTGCATGCTATCTGATCTCACTGAAGCAGGTCCTGCCACCCAGAAACAAGCAAGGAAGGTCATGGAACTGATGTGAGTCTAGGCAACGTTCCCCATCGAGTATGGGATGATTGCAAAGAAGAAAGCTACCTTCACACCATTGTGTGCTCTCTGTCACGTATCATTAATTGATGGCAAACAACTCTGGTGCAGCCACACACTTCTAAGCATATGTCACCTTCGTGCAGCTTAACAGCACAAAGAAAGTTTTGTTGTTTATTATTACTTAGGGCAGGCACGAAAGCAACAACAAAAACTAATGCAATGTCATGAAGTCAGTATAACAGTAATTCTTACAGCTGTGCATCTCACTGTTTTCTGGATTACTTTGCAAATAATAAATCAAATTCCTCCTCAAGGTGACATGTCAGTAATTTCAAATTTGATGAGCTTTATATGAAGGATGTTGGTACATTTCCACATGAATCTTTGATAGCTCAGCATACAACCTTAACACTTAGAATCCCCCTTTGTGACAGTGTGGCACACTGAAGTAATGTTAAGCTACTTACCCATAAAGTCATGGGGATTCTGGTTGGGATATGGCTCAGCAAGTTTGACTTTGGCCTGCTCTTCCTAAAAGAATCTGAGATATGGAATAACTGTTCAAGAATTTTGGTTGGTTTATTATTTGATGTCGGAAAATAAAAGAGATGGGTCTGAAGGTGAATATCTACATCATGCCATACCATGGCCCATAGCTTCAAGCTTCCAGGTGATGGAGACAAATCTCAAGTGATCCATAGGACATTTGATCCCTAGAGTTGTGAACCGTGCCATGTGTAAGGGAAGGCAAAGGGCAGTGGTTTTAAGCACTGCTGCCTGATGTGCAGTATTTTTTTTGTTGATGGGGCTTTGTGAAAGTGACAGGTTTTCATCATTTCATAGTTAAAACTTGTTACAAATTCATAATTCAAACATGTGCCACAGCAGAAATGTATGTTGCTGCTTGCACAATGATCTATCTTTATTTTCTTTGAAGAGGCTGTAAGGGGGCCTGTATGGATTGCAAAGCTGGCAATTTTATGAAATGAAACACTTTTTTTTTTCCAGGTATTTATCTTTAAAAAGTGAAAAGGTAAATTCTTTTAGTCTTGTTTTTATTCTGGCTTCAGATTTTTCACACTCTTATTCCCTCACTTTATCCACATTGAGTAAAGATAGTCTTAAATCAGCATGTGTATCATGAGCCCTTTGAAGAAAACTCACTGTCACCTGCCTACTCCCTGAGAAGCCTGACAGTTAGTCTTCTATGCTTAATGACATCACTTCAGTTTTGGGGGTAGATATTTTGAAGAGGAAGAACTTGAAAAACCCAAAAACATCAGTAAAGCCCAGTAACTGTTGTTCAACAAACTAATTCATGCCGTATGCACATTTGACATTCTATAATGAGTTAGCTGCTGAGTTTCTCACTTTAGAGAGTTAAACAGATGGGATATTGCTATTTTAAGAGAGAAATGTTTGTGCTAGTGCCCAGTTTGCATTCAAAAGAAAGGGAGTAGAAGAGTGCTTGTCCTGAAAATCTGACTAGTAATTGGAAAGTTTTGACGAAATAATTGAGAGACTGATGCACGCTGAAGCACTGGCTGCTAGGGCATCTGCATAAGCCCTGGTGGAAGAGAGACAGCATTTTCCTTCCCTGTTGTGTCAGGAAATTAAAAAGATACTGGTAAATGCATGGGTTAAGAGTCTCTGCTGGAATAAATCAAGATGCTGTAACATTATGCCTTCTCAGAGCCACTAAGCACTGGGATTTTTGCATTAGTGGTTTGTATACTGCACAGAGCCAAGGTAGACCATCCTGTGGTGCTAAGCAAAAAATCCTGCTGTGAGTATGTATAGCAACATCTGTCATTGCCAAGCCCAGGATGGATGTTGTGATATGGCACTAGTAAACAGAGCAACAAACAATAGTTGGTAAAAGATATTGGGCCATAAAACATGGATAAGAGTGTGCAACGTGTGTTGTGTTGTCTAAATGGTAACATGTTGCGTGAGCAGTGTAATTGCCGTAAATATGCTACTGAACGTGAATGTTTATAAGGTGATTTCCTCTGCGAGCGTATTAATGCTTTCGTAATTTGCCTGGCTTGTTACATATGTCATATGAGTGTTAGGTATCTGCTTTTGAAACTGAGCCTTCCATGACTTGACTGGACTCAGCAGATTTCCTGTATTTGAAATTGATCAATTAAATTATTTGGGGGAGGGTAATTGATTCTGCTTGCTGCAGAGCAGCCTGTGGCTAAGTCATCCTTCCTTTTTATCTCATTCGAAGAATCCTATCATATTAGCACAGAAATGTATGTGCTAACAGCCGATGCAAGGAAAAGAAACCATGCATGGCTGTCATTCCAAAATAAGTGACTTGTATATGTCATAGCGTCGTACATCATACAAAGTTAAAATCTGGATGCAGTGTTCCTTCCTATAAAATAATTATTAAAACTGCCATTGCTGATACTAAATCTGCCATTTATGATCTCTTTCATGATTCTTCATAAAGTATTTTTTCATTTGTTCATTTTCTTTATCACTGTTCTGTTAACCAGATGTCAAAAAAATTAGTAACTGTTGTCTAAGGCCATGGAAGCAAATTTCAGGGATGAGTCTACAGATGCGTGTGATATGATTACAGAATAATATTGCTTTTAATGACCAGCCATTCTTAGCTCCAACAATGTATGGAGCATTCAAACTTTTAGTTGACTTACGTTATAGTGACAGACCAGCTGAAGCTCATGCTGGAGTAGACAATGGCAAGATTTTGTGCTTCATTCTTTTGTACTCCTACCTGTGTTTTGTCCTTCAAAGGCAGTATGGGCCCTGCAGAGAGTGCAGCTCTTCAGATTCTTTCTTGTACCACTAGATTTGCAGAACCATGGGGCTTTTGTGCATCCCCAGACCAAGCCAACCTGCGATGTCCCTAGGAATTGCTACATTCAGCCCATCAGTGGTGTTACTCAGCTCCTCTGCTAGTTTAGATGCTAATGCATCAGAGATTTTTGGTGGACCGTGGATCACCTTAGGAAAAAGTTGCAGGTAGACTTGCAAAGCAATTATTTTGGCTTGAACAAGATTTATTTTGAACAGGTAGGAAAACAGAGTAACAGACTACTATGAAACAGAAGTCACTTCACTTACGTGTTTGCAGGAGGGGATCCCATAGGTGCACACAGTATAATTAAGGGATCCATGATGTCTTCAAATTACTCTCAGTCACCATCTCAGGAAAGAATGAAATAATAGAAACATAAAGCTTTCAGTTGCCTTGTTCAGTTTCCTTCTTGTTTACCTCATCTATTTTTCCGTAACAAAGTATTATTTCTGTATTGCCTCTTATTCTTTACAGTGATCACAAGTACATAATGCAAGTACACTCTCAGTTTAAAACAGCAGTTACCGTCAGGTAGATTAAGGTAAAAATATAAGACTGACCATTAGGGGAAGCTTTGCTCTTCTTTAGCTACTGGGAATTTAGGTGACCTGGAAACTTAGGGTGTAAGAAACCACATGAGCCGTGTCTTTCCACCAGCAAAGATTAGAGAGCCAGCTCAGCTGTGAGCTGCTTGCGGTGAGATTCCTGTCCACGGATGCTCAAAAAAATCCTCCTTGGAGCTTGGGGATCTGTAAAATTTTTTTCCGTTAATGAGATTCATTCCTTATTGATATTTTTTTAAATAGCCATTAGTTTTTGCTTTAAATACCTGGGGGTTTTATCCAAACACAATTTCTTTCACTGCCCACATAATAGCCAGTATACACTTCACAGCATTCTACTGCAAGAGTTTCCCATATCCAAACTGTGCTGCATTCTCCTTCATTTACTCATTGTACTGCACTGAAATGAAGTTACTTCACATTTTGCTGCAAAAGCCTCATCTGTTTGGACCAGTTCTCTCTACTCCCAGGCAATAGCTGCAGGTCAGCAGAGGCGTCTGGTGGAAAAATGCACAAGTGATCCTCGAGGGCAGCGTAACACTCTCTGCAAGGTCATCACAAGCTGTACCAGAGCAGCATCAGTACGCACCATCCCCCCTCAGTTTTGCCTGAACCATTTTGACATTGACTAAACTGAATGTCCTTAACTTGTCCCTTCAGCATGCATACTTCAAATATTCTCGTAATACAGTTTTCTGTGTGTAATTTGTTTTCTTCAATCGCAATGAGACTAAGAAAGGCAGTTTTATCATGTGATGTTCTTTGGTTGCAGGTCAGTTGCAGAGGTGGAAATTTCAGATACGGAGTTTGGGCTCAGACACGTGGGCTAGGGAAGTGAGGTAAAGGTGCTGAGAGTATTAGTGCGGTAGATTGTCACCTTCTCAGTGAGCCACAGCCAAGGGAGAATGAAGCACTGACAGTTTTGTCTTTGCCTGGAGAGACCGAGTCTCTCATAAGGCAGCTCTTACCTGGTTCAGAAGGCCATGTCCCACTGTGCCTCTCCTCCCCTCCATGTCTACTGTCCTGAGTGTCCAGACGGTCTGCTGTCCCTCATCTCTGCCTCCTAACCTCTCTTTTCAGCCAGTTCCCTGCTTTTCAAGGTCTTTCCTTCTTTTGCAGAGGTGTTCCCATTACCTTCCTTGGTGTTCCTATATCACTTCTCTTTGATCTTTTTACACAGTCAATCTCCTGTCTCAATTGACTCATCCCTCTGCCCCCCAGGAACTAGTTCTCCTCTCTGTTTACATTAGGCTGCTCTTTTCCCCTTCTCCCCTTTTTCTTCCTGCATTTGGAGCCCAAGACAGAGTGCTGCCTGCACTAAGTTCCT
Source organism: Falcunculus frontatus (assembly GCA_013398115.1). Taxonomy (NCBI): domain Eukaryota; kingdom Metazoa; phylum Chordata; class Aves; order Passeriformes; genus Falcunculus; species Falcunculus frontatus. The sequence goes on along the minus strand of VZRV01002551.1, from coordinate 31,824 downwards.
CTGCCTAATGCCACAATAGACTGCAACATCTGGGAGCAGCAGTGGCAAAAAAAAGTCTGGCTTAGCCCTGTCTGCTCTGGGTTGGAGCTTGTCCATTGCAAACAGCATCTTCAGAGGAAACTTTGGCTGCTTAGACTTCCAGATTCTGGGGACTCTGCGCTGAGCATATCCAAATGAGATTTTTCAAAGGCTTGTGACTAGGCAAAAAGCTGCCTGTTTTTTCATGGGAACTGCAAAAGGACAACAGGGATCTTACTTTCCAAATTTCAAACTGTTGCTGTGAAAAACAGACACAGGAGCTGCTCAGCAGAATTCTTGTAAGACTTTTTTTCTTTTCTTGTTTGTTTCATTTTTTATTCCTCTCAACAGGGGCAAAATATGTTTTCCCTCAATCTTATTTCCTGAGGTGACTAAATCCTCTCGCTCAAAACATAAAAAAATAATAATAATCAGCCTAAGGCAGAGACAGAGCATGGGAATTTTCATCCCAAATACTTAGCTTGGCAAAATTTATAAACAACTGAAAACAAGCTCTTATAAAGGGAACTGTTGAGATCCCGAACTACAGAGGACTTCCTTGCGTTATGCACAAAAGTCAGATAAGAATTTCTCTGTGATCCATTTGGGATACTAAACTCAATTAAAACAAATCTGCTTTTCATATTTCAGAAATCCACCTTAAGTAATGAATGTCATAAGGAAACGTTTGGTTCCAGCACTTGTCAGGCCATACCAAAGCTGTTGCAACTAGTTGATTTGTTAAGCATGCCTGACACAGATTTACTTTATTAGTTTTGTTGTGGGATTTGGTGGGTTTTTTTACTCAATCTCTTTTGTCGTGAAACATAATCTAAGTACGTGCATGCACGTTAGAAGTACGGCCCGGTCAGCGTTGTGCAAGCTGAGCAGTAGGTGCATCCTTAGAATCTCCTGGGCAGAAAAGATGAAAATTAATGACAGATGAGGTTATTCTTAATTTAGACCAGTAGCAAACTTGTTTCCCACCAGCACCCTTGCACCTAGGCTTAGAGGACAAATCCTGATGCTTCCACTTATCGCCATGGTAGTGGACGGGATGCATTTCCACCACAAGTGGATATACATGCCCCATTTCTCTTCCTGTGAAAGAGGAGGAGCACCTTGTCAGTGTGCGGCATGGGGCAGGGTGTCCTTCATGCCAAGGCTCTGTGAAGGTTTCTGCAGCTGCAGAAGGCATGACCTTGGTGAGCAGGCTTCACTGTTCCTCTCGCAGCTGCAGAGGAGCTGCTGTTGCAGTCCTATTTTGCTGAAGACATTTTGGCATGGAAGCAGGTTTGCCTTTGGGTGTGAGTTCTTTGCAATAAAAAGCAATAGAAATCTTCTCGACCACACCCATTCCTCCCAGACCTTTCCTACCCATTCTCCTGTTGCAGATACCCAGATGCACAGACCTCAGCATGGCACCAAGTTTCCTGAGCTGCCTGGCTGCTGCTTTCCCCAGCTTCAAAAAGGAGAGCAAACCCTATATTTACAATGTCCTGTCCCCTCAGCTAGCAGTCCTTCCTCAGAGGGAGTCCTGTAGGCTTTCAGTGTGTGTGTCCGAATGCAGACCTGGAAAAGCAATTCTGAAACCCATGAAAATGTGGAATATTTGCACTGTAAAACTTCATTTGATTCCTGTGGAAAGTAACAATCGTGGCTGCAGAGACGCTGATGTGAAGTGTTTGTCATTCTGGAACTGTACAACACGACGAAACAGATGGGGATGTTGTTGACTTCAAGGTCTTTGCTTTTTAGTCACTCATAGACTTTTCACTTTTCACAGCAGAGTGAAAAAATAAATGCTTTCTTAATTTAATATGGCAATATATTGTGGTTGTAATGTTTCCTTTATCCCCGGACTAACAGGGAATGTTCCAGCCACAGCGCAAGTTTTCCTCAAGTGTTCCTATATGAGGTGCTCTCTAACTTCCCTCTACAGGAGACAGTCTTCATATTAACTCATTGCAGGATTTTATGAGCAATGACTGTCAAACTTTACTTGTCTGTGCATTTTTGCATATTCATCTTGCTCTTATTTAGACAAATTTCGGCTCCTGCCTCAATCCCCGTTTTCACTATGAAGTCTTTTCCTTAATATGTCAACAGTTTGCTTTAAACTTGCTTGAAAAAAATCCGGCCTGGGGTGATTTAGACAAATTAAACCAAAACAGAGCAATAACTATTAAGAGACATGCATGGGCCATCAACAAAAGAACTTGCCAAATGTATTTCAGTGATTTTCTTCATGCTTTTTTAGTGTAAGATTTGTAGGTCAGCTGTGGCAATAACTGATAATTTTAATGCAAAATGACATAATTCCAGTTCAGAGATACTTCAGAGAGAAACTACCTTGACAACTTCTTTTTATTTTGTTCTAATTTTATGAAAAAACAAAGATAACAAAACTGAAGTTCTTGATGTAAGGAAAAGAAAATAATTTGAAGTACCAAATTTTGAAACTCATTTAAATATTTCATCCCACTTACACTTCCAAATATACTTTCCTGGCAGTTTCTGTTTCTATCCCCAGTTCCCAAGGTTTAACCATCTTTCTGGATAGAAGAGACTAAAGTAGTTTTCTTCAGAACCTACTAAATGCTTGGCAAAAAATCTCTGCCATGACACAAGGGATCTTACTTGATTATTCCATAGTCTGTCTCAGCAGCACTGGTTCTACTGGAAAAATTCACATGGAAAGATCAGTTATTAGATCAGGATTGTATACTGAAGTGAAAATTACATTTGGAAATACAGGGAGGTCATTAAGCTTCATTGTTTTCTGTCTTTGGATGTTTGGGGTTTTATTTTTGCTCTGGCTGAAGGGGGAAATCATAAATTGTTTCTTCAACATTGAAGTGACTGTGTCAGTGTGAAGAGACAGCTTTGGAGCTTGATGTTATTTATTGTATTACTTTTTAAAGGGTAGTAGTGAAGTCCCTATTTTGAAATAAGCATGGTCTCCCAAATGAAGCTTATTTAGTTAGTGTAGCATTTAAATGGAATGGTTAGAAACTTTTCCACTCTGCAACTAGATGTTTAAAACTGGATTAGCAGAAAGACCTTGACTTTGGGGTTATTTTGTGTCCTGGTGTGTTTTTCCTGTGGCTGCAAACCAGAACATGATCTGCAGTTTCTCTGGGAGAGACCCCTATCTGTTCTCATCCCACTGACTCCTGGGTCTCACTGAGCTTTCTCCAGCCAGATCTCAGCAGTCGGGCCTTACCAGTCACACGTGCAAACCCACAGTGAACATTCCCAGCCCTTAAGGATTTATTTGGTTGGGGTGGGTTTTTCCTTAATATGAACTTAATATTTCCCTTCACGTTCATCCCAGACTTTTGAGTTCTCCCTCCCAGTGTTGGCAGACACACCTCCCACACTGATGTTCATGTCTGACTGCCATAGACAGGGATGTCAGGAGAGCTGTTGGCAGAGGTCAGCGCATGCCGTCACACAACATGCCTTCTCGTCTTGTCTGCCGTACGGTTGCCTTCGGCTTCACTCTGCCTGCGCCTCACTTCACTGCCTCCCCCACCTGATGCCTGTCTTGAACTCTTTGCTGCATGACTGGCTTGCTACCCTTGCATCCTGAGCATCACCCATGACTGATTTTGGGTGGTGTTGTTCAGAAGAGGTAAGAAGCCAGGCACATGCACTGAGCACGTCCAGGCAGAGCTGCCGTCTGCTCTAACAAGGAGGAGGGTTAAGCAGGGAATGAAATGCAGCTTTATGATCATTCATTTCAAACAGTCCCTCTAGTGACATCTCTGAGGTTAAGTCACAGGAAGTGTGATATTATTAAGCTTAGTTAAATTTAGTGTAATTCACATCTGCAAAGCCTTTGTGAATTAGTGTTTAGTCTTAAATTGCCACTCTCCGTGATATAGGGGCTTCACAGTATCCTGCATTAAGTCTTGATGTGTTACGAATTAGGGTGCAGAAGCCTAAAATCCATGTGACGTGCGAAAATCCCTCAAGTTTCAGAGTAGTTTTGAGGCAAATACGCAATTAATTTAGTTTGCGACACTTTGCAGGGATGGCACCCCTACAAACAATTATTTCCTCCTTTATTTGCTCTCACAGCTTAGGTGCGGGAAATGGCCACTGGAGATCCCTTTTGCAAAGCCACGTTTATGAGCTGTGTTGTTTGCCCGGTGCAGCTGATCCGTGGCACACACTTCACCTCATCAGGCTGTAATAGGTGCAGACCTGTATTGATTACCACGACTTGTGGGAGAGAAAAATCTTTGCACTTCAAATTGGGTATAAATTATAAATAGCGTCTCCAAAGGCTGTGAGTTACACAAGTGGCACTCTTCTGAGACAGCCATATGTAAAGCTGTTGTTGTAGAGGTTATTAATTTTATGATTGCAGCACAGGTGTACTTGACCCTCAACAATGATCATTGTCCATAAAATCCCACCATCTGGGTTCAGTCACCTGCCTCCTTCAAGAATGTTCATTAACGACAACCAGCAAAGGTCATGCTAATAAAAGAAAGTTAACCCTCACTGTATTGGTCTAAATTCACTGGTGAAACAGCACTATCTTCTTGCCATTTTTCTCACTAGTACAGCTATGCAGACACCTGGAAGTGGGTCATACAATTCCTAGATGCACAGGGTGGGGGGCTGTAATATGTGTACATATATAGGCAGCAGTTGGTGTGATGCAAACAATAAAAATGTATCTAGTATGGATTAGCCATACATTACGTACTGCAAGTGCACAAGGATTATTCACACCTCAAATCTGCAAATTTTTATTAATTATTTTCCAGAAAACTTCTTATTTGACATAACTAAAATTTTATCAAACTTAAGGGAATCTGTTAGTTACTCCCAAAACCTGATTCTTTAACTCCATTTGTTACCTGGTGTTTGTGTTCTGGTGGCCCAGCTTCATCTTCCATGGCATTTTACAAACTCACGTATGTTTCCGTTCCATTAAGTCTTTAAGAAAATGCCCTCAATTTCCCATGAAACCATCGTTCTCACCTGGGAGATAAACATCTGATTTCTCTGATCATGCAGAGTAAGACAACTGCATTTTCACAGATGGGTCCTCTTCTTCTGCCCTCACCATTACATCTGGGAGGTGGGTTTATCCTGTGTGCTTTTTAAAATACTTGCCAAAGTCAGACCTGGGACTTTCTTTTGCTGTGAAGAAAGAGGAAAACATGGAGAAGGAAATGTGTTTGATGCTAGCAACTGGAAGACAAAGGTGTTTGTGAAGAGAGATTGGATGAGTGCACTAGCGATGAGTTAGAGGAGGTCTTCTTGAAATGTCTGGAGCAAAGTCAGAAAAAGGCAAAAATTGGTGGGCTGTGAGAACAGGACAGCTGGGATCAGTGTGTGGATGAGATGCAACAAGATCAAGGCCAGGCACTGGGCATGAGTTCAAGAAGAGGTGCCAGGTGAGCAAGCTATGGAAGAGGAATTGAAATTTGGATTTCCTGGAGAAACAGGTGTTCTGGAGAAACAGGTGTCCCAGGTGGATGAAAAACAGGCAAAGAGTAGGAAGAGATCCAGGTGAAATGAAGCCTCAGGAAGGACTGAAGAGGCATTCCTGCCCCTGGGGCTTGCGTACCTACTCAGCATTACAGGGCAGGGGGACAGGGGGATATAGAAACACTCTATCCGCCTGAGACCCACGGAAGTATTTTCACTGCCAAGCCTGATGTGTTTCTGAGCATGGACAGAAGTGATACCATTATAAGGTGCAAGCTTTAAGGTCAGGAGTTGAGGTGTCAGTGGAGCTTAGACACCTCAGGGTGTGGTGAGGGCCTGAATCGGGATTTTCAGGATCACTTGGATTTAAGCTCTTCAGTTTCACCTCTCCTAACGTAAGGAGGTGAATCCTTTTCGGCAGGTGGTGGCTCCTGAAGTAGGTGTCCAGCAGAAGCAGGAAAGCAGGTCAACAGCCCCATCTTAGCCCACCGTTTGCTAACCCCATTTCCACCATCCTGCAGGAGCAGCCATCAGAAGGGGAGGGCCGGGTGCAGATGAGGTTGGGTGTCCCACAGGACCAAAGCTGGCCCTGCAGAGGCAGAACTTGGATTCTTGAGATTTTTTCCTCTTACCTGTCACAGGATTAGCCTCTGAAGACAAGTCAGGGGGAACTGCCTTTTCTATGCTGCTCCAGGACCAGGGAGAAGATGGATGGTGCCAGTGGTGCATTGGAAGAATTGAATTGTGTTGAGTTGCATTAGGTTAGGTTAGGTTAGGTTAGGTTAGGTTAGGTTAGGTTGGATTCAGTTGGGTTGGATTGAGCTGGTTGGATTGGGGCCAGCCAGAGGCGGTAGTCCCAAGATGAGGTAGATGGGTTAGTAAATACCACTGTATCTATGAAAATACTCTGGACTTGTGTTGATTGTAGTGTCTTGTCTACACAGATACAACAGGACGCTATAATGCAGGTAAAAAATTCAGGGGGAAAAAGCTTTTGAAGTATTTCTTATGTAGAAGATTATGAACATTTTCCACTGTGGGAAGGCAGAGTTAATTTATTCATTAAAGGCTTGCAATGTATGAATTCAGATTGTCGCTAAAATCATAAAAACACACTGGGTGTTTGATGTGTTTCATGCCCCATGCATGTTCTCATTGCAGCTTGTTCTTTAGACTCAGGCTCAATGCTGTCCCTTGAAAGACCTTCTTTACTTCCACAGCTGCCTATGCAGCATCCACACCAGTCTTCAAGCTCTGCTTCTGTGTGAAAGAAGAGAAAATTACATCCTGCTGCTTTAGTGCAGTTTTTTCTTGGGTCCAAAATTTCACAAATAGGCAAGCAATATGTACTTAGTCTGCTAGTGATTAAGAACCTTTTTACATCTTTAGTAGATGGGGTGTCTCTACTGTCATGTAATACGTTATTTTAAAGCATTGCTGCCTTTCCTAGTTGCTCTGTGGTGCGGGCATTGCCATTTCCATGGTGTTGCATTGGCTGTTGTGTTTTTGGAAAGTGTCAAAAGTGTGTTCATTTATGCTCGTGCTGCTGGTACATCCAGATGTTTGATGGCAAAATTACTATTTAGGAACAAATAATCATAAAATACTGTTACAAAGAGTAGCTATTTTCTAAGCAACTGGTTGTTTCCCTTGTTCTGGTATCACCAATTAATTTCTTGCATTAGTAGTGCTCTCACAAGATAGCCAAGTGTGTACCCTTCAGGTACCTCATAGGCAGTAAAAAGCTGTGGGATTTTGGAATAAACACAGATTTAAAAATCAGCCCTTGAGTATTTCAGATTAAAGTAACTTGGAACGAGTTGCTGCAGAATGTTTTAAATGAGTTTAAATATATTTTATAAAACCCGTATGGTTGTTAACATCAGTGGCATTGCTGCATGAACAGAGCTCCTTCTGTGGGCTCACCAGAGCTGAGGTCCATTCCTGGTCTTGGCTGAGCTGCTCAGTTTGCAAAAGCGCAAAGTAGTGATGACTTCTCTACAAAACTCTTTTAGACATGTCTTTGCAAAGCACTGAGAAGAAGGAGGTATAACTGACTGCTTGCATCATGCTGCAGCATGTTAAGATCTGTGAGGTAAATTACTTAATTTTTCAGGTTTATAACCTGTGGAAGCTTTGAGGATTAAACACTTGGTTTTCAGTGTTCTCACCCAAGTCTTGCGGATGTGTGTTCTGTCGTGAAGTGTTGTGTTTTGAGTAGGTCAAAACTTCCTTTATTTAAAAGCCAATTTTCCTTTCTCCTAGCTGAGAAAATAATTGTTTTCAAATGCTATATACTTGTGCTCTTGTTTGCAATTTTATATCGTTTTTTTCCCGAATTCATGATAGAAATAATGCATGTGCATTAAAAAAATTAAGTTATCTCACTAATAGATATTATTCAAATGCTTCAGAGCTACTGTGAAGTACCTTACTAATACAGTCAAAAGTACCTTGCTAATACAGTTTTACATGTTGCTTAAATAAAGCCATTAAAGTCTTGGAAAAAACAGGGCTGGATAGAAAGAAACTCATGAAGTTACTTAATTTGTCCACGTTGCCCAGGGTAAGGTCAGCTATGCCCATAATATTCCTAAGAGATGGTTGTCTAACCTGTTCTTAACTCCCATTGGTGAGATCCCGCACCTTCCATAGGTGTGCTCTTAGCCCAAAAATAACTTTGTAAGAGGTAACCTGAGTGTCCCACCTCGTATTTGTTAGGTAAGAAATTTTTATACTTGTCTTTACGTGCGGGTAAGGGTGGAGTTACGGATGTGAAGAGATAGATGGAGGGATAGATAGATGGACAGACGGACAGACGGACAGACATACAGTATTGTTGATATAGATACTATATAGATGGAGATATATAAAGATTTTATAGAGATAAAGATGGCAATAGAGAGATAGATATATCAATATAAATGTAATTTCAAACCCTGCCTGCTTCTCTCTGCATGCTACACCATTTTAACTTGAGTTTTAAAATCTATAGTTGCATAATATTAAGTACATTTTTACTGGATCCCTTCTTCAAGGAAATGGCTTGCTGTCCTGCAGAACAAGCTGTCCTCCATTCATTGCCCTGGAAATTGCTGCCCCTGAGAGTGTTGTTCAGTCACACACACACTGCACGTCTGGGCCAGCCAGCGATGGGTGGGATGCTGTAACAGTGATGGAGCACATCAGCTCCTGAGCATCGCAAGACAGCATTTGTACATCTTCATCCCATCCCCGCAGTTCCCTTGGAACAGCCAGTATCCCGGGGCAGTTTTGGATTGCTGTAACCTCAAGTGGCTGGCATCAGCTCTCCTGCCTGATGCTGTCTTTGCCCTGTGGTGGGTGTCTGAGTCTCTCCCAGTGCCCTCCCGAAAGTGAGGCTGTGAGGGACAACACCTTGGAGAGGTGTTTATGGAAATGGTGCCTCCTGAGATCCCATAGCTCTGCTGCAATTCCCAGAGTCTGAATCCACCTGCCACATCTGGTCTTTTCTGCCTGTGTCCATGGCCAGATGGTCTCACTGTATTCATTGCATAGGTGGGAGCAGCCCTACATGGGTTTGCCCGTTTGCCTGCATTTCTGCCTATTTGTGCAAAAGGCTGAAATTTTGGACCCAAGTTTGCTTTTCAGGACTGTTTACCCCTGAGCAGCAATTCAGGCCAGCCCACAGCCTGCGGTGCTGTAAGTCTTCTGTCTCTGGAAATGCTGTTTAATCAGCCTTTGTTTGTGATTTTTTTCCCTTTTTTAAAGCAGCTATGCACCATTTCTATTACTATGGCTGTTTGCATTGATATTAAGAGCAGTTCTATCCTGGTTCTTACTAGAAGGACCTTATAGGTACTTGGTATTGAATTTTTTACCTTTTTTAATATATACTCAAAAAAAAAAAAAATTGCTTGACTTCGGTGACACAGAAAATAACCTAACTTTTGGTAGCCTGTGCTTGGGAGAGAACAACCTCACAAGTTTCACTTATTTGGCCAGTTCACACGTAGAGGAACAAACAAATGACCTGTGCTCATGGGACTGCCCTTAATATTAAATTAATAGTGGAAAATGATGGCCTTGTTAGACCCCTATCTCTTTCCTACTTTGCAGACCTTGCATGCAATGAGCTTTTGTGTGAATCTTTGCATCTTCTTGCTCACAGGGAAGAGGAATGTACTAAATTTTTTTTTTCACTATTTTTAACCACTTGCTTCTTGTGGGAAGTTTGTGTGTTGTAAACAAGGTGTGGAAGAAAAGCCAATTACAAGTGTGGGAGTTCAGAGGTGATCTTTTTTCTGGGTTGGTAGGATGCTCATTGCTCTGTTTTCATCATCTCACTAAAGATTATTATAGATAATACGTGTCCAACAAAAATAAGGACTGGTTTGTGTCACAGCAGATAATAACTTAAGTAGAAAATGTCTTTAGTATGTGTAGTCTAGTCTCCAGCATTGCCATGATTTTTCTTATATGAATATTGAGTCTTAACCAGTTTATTGTGTGTCTAAGCCCACTTAATAAGCTGTATTTCATTTCTTCAAATGTTCTGTTTCTTCCCTCTTGGCTTCTCCAAAGTTACTTTTAGATTATTATCATGCCCGTGACTCCGCAAGCGATTACTTCTTAGCCAATCTAAACACATCAAAGTTTGGGGATTGGTTTGGGGTTGGGGTTTTTTTAATGTCCCCTCAGAAATTACTGCTTTCATTTCATTAGTTGGTGTTCAGCTTATCTCTTAATTTTGCCTAAGCTTTTAACCTTTCTTTGCCATTGTGACATGTAGAAATGCTTATGCAAAAACTCTTAAGGTCATTGGATCTCAAAGTTCTTGAGCTAGTGGACTCATTCACAGTTTTTCCTGAAGCTCTCATTTTCCTAGTCAAAACTATAGAGTGATTTTAGGCAAGAAGCATTTTTTTAATCTCCTTTTTCAGTAGCTTTACTGATGATGCTCTGGGAGCTTCTTCTGTTTTGGAGTTTGAGACCTGGACATTTACATCAGTAGACCAAAATAGTCACAAAAAACACGGTCATTTCTTCTCATGCAGATTGACAGGCTAAAGGAATTGTAAGTGGAGAAACCTTACGAATTAAAAGTAGTTCTGTCAAACTTGATAATATCTGATGCACACAAGGGTAAAAAAAAAGTTAAATTCCTGTTCAGAAACAGCTTTGTGATACAGAAGTAATTTGTTGGCATACAGAAAGATGGATGCAGGACAGGCAGGAAGCATCCCTTTCTCACACGTAAGTGCATATTTGGACAGTACTGTTATGTTGCTACAGAGTTACAGAATTGCAGAACTGAATACCTAAGAATTAAATAAGTTCTTCAATGTGTGTGTGGATAATGTGAGAAAGAAAGAAAATTCCATTGATTCATAACTTTAAGGAGAAAAAGTCCTTTCTGAAAGGTCTACCACATTTGTCTGCCCAGGTCAGATGGGGTTGGCTTCTCTGTTAGTTTATGTGTAAAGGAGGAACTAATTGCATTGCTTCTCATGTTTAATAATGTTTAAAGTGTTTCCGTTCCTGCAAATGCCCGCAATAGTCTGTACGTCAACCTCTGAACCATTTAAATCAAGTTTTGATAAGATTGCCTTTTATATATGTAGCTTGAATCATAAATGTTAAAGCAACCTCTGCCACTGTCAACGGACAAGATGGCTAAGCTGCTCGCATTGGCATTTTGGAGCATGACAGGGCCTCAGTGCAGTTTGCGATCACAGGGAGCAAACTGCTGAGCAAGATCTTGTTGAAGAGCAGCAGAATTCTCCATTCCAATGGGGACTAAACCCCAAGGCGTGGAACACCCTTAATTCATTTTGAAGCCCGCGCTATTTAGAGATGAGCTGCTGCCTCGAGAAGCAGACCCGAGGTCAGCCCTGTGGCTAGTATCTGTGGAGAAGCTTTTCAAACTGGAAACTTTTCTCTGCAGAAATATTTCAGCACTGAGGCATGTATGAAGATCTCTCCCAGCTCCTGTGCAGCATAGGAAACCTTTGTCCCACACATCTTGTAAACGCGGCGGGGGGCCACCATTGTGCTGTGCATCTTCTGAGCACCACAGGAGGAGGCTTTTGTCTGACACAGTGGGCAGGCACTGTAGGAGGGCACCTTTGTCCTGCACAGCCAGTAATCGCTCTGCAAGAGTGAATTATGGCAATTGCAGAGCTCTTCTCTCTCCAGACACTCTGGTTTCAGACGGAGGAGTTTGTCAGCCTTGCTATGTGGAGAGCTGCTTTTCCTGAGTGGAAGTGGAAAGGGAAGACAGTGAAAATGCCTTTGCATGGGTCTGTGCAAATGGCCATCAGGATCATTCACACGGTCATATTGCATGACCACCCCTGCAGGCACCATTCCCAGTTTCAATCTTTGCTTTTCCTCTTCTCTATTTTTCCTACCCGTTTAGACTGCCCTTTTAATTATTTGTTCCATTTTCTATTTGTACTATCTTCTATTCCATATCCTATTCCTATATTCAATAGCTGTACTCTCAATATTCTTTCAGGTGTCTGATAATCACATTTAAAAGACTTGAGCCCAAATACCAGTCCCTCTGGGACTTCATAGGTATATTTTCGACCCCATATTATTACTTATTATTCGTCTTCTCAAATGCTTTAACCACTTCCCCAAAAGTGTGCCAGTGCCCACTTCCTAGAGTCTGAAATAATGTACAGTGGGAGAGGCATAACTCTGCATCTGTGAGATGAGATGAGATGAGATGAGATGAGATGAGATGAGATGAGATGAGATGAGATGAGATGAGATGAGATGAGATGAGATACTAAGTTTGGACCCTGTAGAGATGCTATGTGTACTGTAGGTGCTGGTGGACATGCTGCTGGCAGCTAGAGCCAGCACAGGCGTGGCAGCACTCATTTGGGAGCCGCATTACTGTAGATCTCAAGTGTTTGGGGGCCCGTTGACTGCTGTAAAGAGACTGATGTGCAAGTGAGATGTAGGAGTGACCACAGCCTATTAGAGCAGTGGAGGCCATAATGCATTTTAAGTGATTACATTGGTTCCCATTGCCCCAAGGTTGCCAGGTTGTCCTTTGTGGAAAACACGGCAATGGGTAAGTCTCTCACCTGCTGATTTTTGTTATAAAGTAAACTTTGGGTTTTATCTGTTCTCGTCAAGTTTGAGCCTGTTGTGTTTGCTGTTATCCTAAAGGCGCTTATGATTTTTTATAATGTTGATCTCTTACTTTACTAATATTCAGACATGAATTTTATGTGTGGTAGTTAGTTTCAATTAATCCTCCTTTTCTCAAATTAGAAATTTTTTTTCTTCTCATCCCCACCCCAGTCCTCTGGTGCCTACCTGATTTTACAGGAATTCTCAGAAATAATTGCCAGTAGTCCAGCAAGTTCATTAACTGATTCCCTGAGGACCCACATATACGTGTCATCCAGACCTGATGGTTTGGATGTTAAATTTTTAGAAGTATTCCCTTACCTGATTTTTCGTATCAACAACTGTATTGGCAAGTCTTCATTATTTCTTATTATGTATTTTCTTTGTGGTGCTTGGTAAATTGATTCTGGAACTTGTTCGCTGTTTTACAGTCATTACTCATTTCACCTCACACATTATTGGTTACACCATCTCTTTGGAGCTCCTTTCCAAGGATGTTATGCACATATTAAAATATATATTCATTGCTCTCTACATCTCTCCATGCTGGCAACTGGGAGGTTAGTTTGCTTTTTGACATTTCTGTCATTTCTCTCGGTGGGGCTGGGACTAGGAGGGATTTATACTTTTTTATTCTGCAATTGTAGCCTTTGCATATTTTAGAATATTCTAGCTGTTTCCCACACTTAACAGGTTTTTTATATCTCTTCCATGCAGCATGCTCCTAAGATTTCTCAAAGAATTAATATCTGAAATCACTACATGCTGTGCAACAGCCCATGATACAGTATATTGAATCATGTGGTTTATCATCATGGCTGTTGAAATTAGTGAGCGCTAAGAATATATATCTCAGAGGACCTTGGCTTTAGAACAACTGCTTCTTATTGTCTGTCTCTTAAAAATTATTCTTTCTATCAAAAAATAGATGGCCGTTCATGCATTTAATTTAGATCTGTGTACTACTAAATGCACAATTGAGATTGCAGTCATCAATTATATTCTTTCTCTGGCAAAAATCTTGTGGCCAAATCTGTTCTCACCCTTAGGACATAATTCCACTTGCTTCAGTTGAATTTTCCAAGCCTTTGGTATATAAATCATAAATGCATAGTCGGTGCAGGGTTAAATTTTTAGGGCTCTCCCTTTAGTAGTAGTTGAATGTGAATACATAAGAGCAAAATTTGACCTTTAAAAATGACTATAAAGGGCCAAGGCAGATACTTAGCAAGCTTTTCTTACTGCAGTATTAATCAAGCAAAGAATCATCATAATCTTGGAAACTAAATATCCATTGTAGTGATTTTATCACCAGGGAAATTGTTCATCTGCCAGTAAGATTGTTACTAGGAAAGAGAAAATAGGGAGTGTTAAAATTGCTTTAGACTGCTGAATCATTGAGTCCCTCTAGACTCAAAGCTTGAACTGTTTTTTGAGAAGAGTGGGTTGAGAGGAGTTGCCACAGGAAAGCTGTAGGTTAATCAGTTTCAGTAACACTAGTGAATGTGAGCATGATCTCTCCTGGGGACATGAGGAAAGTGCATGGGAGAAGGCAGGATGAAAAAAGAGACAGGGAAGCTTCAGAAACTTACTTTTTTGTTGGGTTTTTTTCTGGTTGGCCCTTTCACAGAGGAGGAAGGTTGTTGATGAAAAAGGAAGAAAGGGGAGAGAAAACAACATAATTTTCACAGCCTATATTTTCATCTAATTTATCCAGTGGATACTAATGAGGATTATTACAATCAAGACAGAGATGCAGGCAGGCAGAAGTGAGAAAGATGTGTTTGTGTGGGAAATGTCTGTGCAGCAACCAGAAAGCCACATGGAAAGATGTTTTGCCTTCAGGGCTCACGGTGGTGTTTGCCATATGCTGTGACACATGCGTGTGAGAAGGAGGTGAAGCCCCTGTGCAGGAGTGTCCTTACGGTGTGCTAGGACAGCCCATCCCTCCATAAAATCAGCTTTGGTAGATGACTCGTGTGTGCATGGTGGCACTGGGCAGTCGTAGTATACCGAGCCAAGCCATAACCTCAGGGACATGTCTGTCAGGCTGCAGGTTTTGCTGGAAGGGTTTATCCTCCTGCTGTGTTGGGCCACCTCTGTGTTTCCAAGGTGAGGAGCAAGTCTTGGAGAATATTGCTATGAGGTGGCCTATAGGGGATGGGATGGGTGAGCTGTATTGAAAGCCACCTGCAGGATGGAATCATAGAGACTTTTATGTTGGACATGACCTTTGAGATCACGGAGTCCAACTCTTAACGCAGCACTGCCAAGTCCAACACTTGATAGGATGGATTGCGTCTCAGCAAAGAGAATTTCTACACTGATGGGTGAATTTGAAGGTGGAAAGCATTTGTATAAAAGGAGCATGTAGGAAATCTCTGGAAGATGTCATGAATTGTCTCCATACAATGAATGTGGAAAGGGGGAGGAAAATCTGTGTGTGCACGTGACATGGGTGCTCTTTGTACAAAAACATCTCTTTGTGTGGGAAGTAGTGTCTTTCCAAGAGAGGGTTTTTTCGAGTGTTTTTTTGCTTGTGTGATGGCTGCCTTTGAGGGAGCAGGGGCGTGCAATGTGACGGGTAGTGCCTCCATCAAAGACTTTCTGGAGGGGATGGTGTGCATGGACCCACCAAAGATGCTCCATGGACAGGTGCATAGAGGGGGGTGTCCTGACAGGGTCCTGACAGGGATGTGAAGATGGGTGTGCAGCAAATGCCGTGCCAGAGCAGCCGCCCCATATCCCCAGGGACTGATGGCCACCCTGCATCCTGCAGGGACCGTCATCCACCCTGGGCTGCATCCCTCTCCACCTGGCAGGCTGTGGCCACTGTGTCCCTCGTTGTTGTCACCCCCAGATTGTGATACTGTCACAGAACTGTTGCTAGGCAACAAATGTAGTTACCGGGTCTCAACGAATAAATGAAGGGGAAAGTGAAGTGTTGCACCATTGTAGAGTAACCATAGCAATGACCTACTATTACAGACTAAAGAATTATCATTAACAATGTTAAAGTATCAAACAGGGGTCCAGCATCCAAAGACTACCAGGCAGCATCTCTGCATAATTGGGTTACCCAGGAAGAGGTCCCAACTCTTTCACACCCCTTGGCTCCCTATCTTCATTGTCTTGGTTTTGNAAATAAAGCAAATGGACTATGTGTTGAGGAAGACACTTGCAAAACAATAGAAGCACCCACCAAAAAAAAAATACGGAGGTAAATCTGTGTGCAGAGGGAAGATACAAACAGGAAAGGCCCACTTTACTGTCTCCCTATTATCCATGGGAATGGGTGCATAAAGGATGCCTTCACGATGCATGGGGTGTAGTTCAGATCAAGTGTCCTCTTTCACTTGAAAATGCGTATGCCAGGGTAAGAGCAATATAAAACGAAAAATAAATAATACAAAGTATGACTGAAAAGTAGACACTTTCTTTTTCCCAAGGTCAGATAGATGAGGTGCTTCAATGAAGCTTTTATTAGCCAGGTGCTTTGGGATCTCATTTTCCCAGATACAACCCATGTTGCGGGTCTCTGACTTGTGATATGGGTGGCTGTGCATGTGCATGTGTGTATGTTTGTGCATGTGTCAGTCTGCATGTGTGTGCAGTTGCTCCTGTCCAGCTGCCCCAGACCTCAGCAGCGGGACAGCCCTGACCCTCCCCAGGCTCCCTCCAGACCAGCTGCAAGCAGCTGGGTGGCTTCCCCAGGTTTTGCATTTTTGTATTTTACAGAGCATTTATCCTGTGAGCAGCCAGCAAGTCACAGAACAACTCCTAGTCAAACTGTCACCTTTGTGTTTTTCAGGTACAGAACGCCATGAACTAACTTCTTGGAAGAGTTTTCCATCTATTTTCAAGTTCTTCAGCGAGGCTGTAAAGGCAAAGAACAGCTTGGTGAAACCAACCCCAACACGGCGCTCCAACAGGATAAAATATGAAGAATTCTAAAAGGAGGGGAGGAAGAAAACCCATCACCACTGATATCTTTGCTGCTTGTTTTCTGCAAGGAGTCTCCCAGCCCCTCATTAGATTGTTTTCTTCCTAGAGCACAGGGTCGTGATGTATACATCTAAATAGCGTTTTGCATTATTTCTAGATGAGTGCAACTGTCAAAGCAATATGGGTTCACTGGTTGTGCTTCCTGTGGGCTGTAACTTGGATTTTGCGCTGCCCATCAGTGTGCAGATTAAGGCTGACAGTGGTACTGCACAGTGCAGCATGGTGCAGCTCTAATTGCCCTGACATAGCCCTGCACCAAGCTGATGCCAGAATTTAACAGCTTCATCGCAGTCCTATCGCCTGCAGGAATTTTTGTAGCTTCCTTCTATTTTGAGACAGAACAAAATATGAATTACTCTTTTTTAAAAGACAGCCCTAACTCAGACGTGTTAACCAGCCTATGAATTTACACACAGTAGCCTTCTCTTTCTCGGGGATCAAATGGGATTCACTTTTAACTCTTTCATTTTTCTGCTGGCAAGAGTGTCCAAGAAGTTTGGCCCAGAATTCAGAAAGGCTCCATTGTTGAAGAAATTTTCTTTTGCTAGATCAATGGCATTATCTGTAGATCTTCTCTTCCTTTGGAAAGTTCTACTTAAAAAAAATGCCTATTCATTAACAGGCTGGGTCACACTGTGAAATATGACAGCAAAAAAAAAAAAAAGACACTGCATATTTTCCTGTTTATTTTTAAACACGAAGATGCTTCCATTTTCATACTCTGGGTTTGTAATGACTTGTCATCCCGTGGTTATCCCTTTTCCCTAAACACACGGGTTCATCTCCACTTTCCCAGGCTCTCGGACAAAGGTCGGCCAGCAGGGCTCTCTGTTTGTGGATTTCACACCATGTGTAGGGGGTATGTGGCCCTAGCCGTAACTGTTGCTTTAGGCAGATTTTCTCCACTAAAACTAAGGGAAAAGATGTGGTTGATAGCATGCCCTAGTGAGCAAGCGCTCTAATTAAGCTCCTTTGATGTTGATAATACTAAATTAAAGTGGTCCTTTCTTTAATGGCCGTGCCCACCTCACCTCTGATGCTGTTAGTGACAAGGAGGCACCATTCAAGGACACGAGTTTGGGACCCAGTCCCACCCTCTCCTCATGCAATGTGTCCAGTCCTACAGCTGGGGGCCAGAAATGGTGGTGGGGAGCTTTCAAACGAGCGATGCCAAAGCAGAGGTACCTTCCTGTGCCACAGAGCAAAAGCAGTAGTGCTCATAGTGAGGTGCAAAGGGAAACCCAGCTGGGTTTGGGCCTAAATCTTCTGGCTGGGGGATTCTCAGCACCCGTGGAGCACTCACATCCCTACCTGCTCATACTGGCAGTAGGGCTTTGCTTCCCCAACTCCTGCTTCCTGTCATCTCACTGCGTTTAAGCTCTGCCCTTGGGGAGGGGGGGGGAAGGTGTCAGGCCGTGCCCACGAGAAGGGAAGTGCAGTGTCTGTGCCTCGCAGTTTTTCTTCCCAGAGGGGAACCTGTTGCTGAGGGGAGAGGACTGCACCCAGATTCCTCAGCCCTCCAATCTCTGCATTTACTCCCGGTCGGAGGATGCTGCTGCCTTTGGCCAGCCTGATCCCCCACTGCGGGGGTCTGCAATCCCCCCTCCCGGGCCCGCATCCACCCCGGCCCCCCAGACCCTGTGTGTTCAGTGGTAGGGCGAGAGTTTACATGGTGTGGTTTGGGTGTCTTGTGCTTCGTCCCACAGGTGGGGAAGATGTGGAGGCCGGGGAAGTTTGCACACAGGCACACCAGACCCGCCACTCTCCATCTCTGTAGAGCCGAGATGGAGTCTCTAGGGTGCCCAAATATTGGAGGAGCGGATCTATTTTTGTAACTGTTGATGAGAAAGAAACTGTACAAAAATTTTTACTGTAACGCTTATCATTTTCTAAAGAATTTTTCTTTACTCTGCCCCAGGCCCAGCTCACATTACCGCTCCTGTGGGGGGCTGTAGAGCAGAGGGGATCCTTACCACTGGTACTGCTCTGCTTGCAGTGAACAAAAAATAAAGATGCTCTCTTCTCTCCTCCTTGCACGCTTTGTGTCCTTGGACCAAGCTCCATGGGAGCCACAGTCTCTGGTGGGTAGGGGGGGGGCTGCGCGGGCAGCAGCTCCACCAGCCTCAGAATACATGCAGAGGGGGCAGGTGTGTTTGCAAACAGGACCCCTTATGGTTGTTGGGTTGGGGGGGGAAGGTGTGAACAGGGTGTGAGGGGGGTGAGGCTCGTTCATGCCATAGAGTGGGCTACATGTCCAGCCCTGTGGCTCAGCCCATGTGAGTGTGAGCTTCTCTCCACGCCCCCCACATCATCCACAGGAAGCCACATAGGCAAGTGTGCCACACCATCCTCTCCCCTTTAGCTGCTCATAAACACGAAACCATATAAAAATACACCAGGAGAGGGGTTTGATCAGTTTTTTGGGGAGAAGGACTTTTTTCATGGGGGGGCATGGACTAGAGATGAGGAGGCAGCATCTCCGGCTCCAACCCCAGCAGAGAGTGCATGGGCTGCAGAAAGAGAGGAAGATGTGGGAGCATCCCAGCATGTACTGCCACATTTGTGTCACATGGAAAAGTGACAAGGGTAACCCTGAAGTACACTAAGGAGGGATGAGTATTGGCTTCATCCATTCCTTGGGATCAGTGTTTTTAAAGATGCGCACCACTGGCCTCTCACGCCATGATGTCTTTAGGAGACAGAGGTCTGACATCAACCTCCTCCTGGTTTCATCACAGGAAAGCTCCCTGACATGCTGCAACAACCTCTGCCCTAGGTAACTTTGGAACTAGGTTTGCAAAAGTGACCAAAAAAAGAAACCAAAACTGCAATAAACCCCCAAACCCAGAACAACAGCAGAAAACCAACCAAACTGACCCTGCAATAGGATCTAGGAAAATCCACCAGCTCCTTGCCACCCAGAAAGTTTGCACACCATTGTGTGAGTCAAATTGCCACCATTGAAGCCATGGACCAATGAGAGCAGTGCTTCCTGGTCAAAAATGGAGAGCAAGAAAGAAGTGTTCCTCACAGAAAACAGCCAGCAGACCCCAAAGCACAGCAGGGCTTAGAAGAAACAAAAAAGGGAGAGGGGGGAGAAAAAAGCAAAGATATCCTTCATCTTCGTTGTGCATACATGGTAGTACACTGGTTATAGTTACAGTCCTCACAGTGTTATTCTCCCAGGCTCAGAAGAAGCTGCTGCTTTTCATGGAAATGTGCATTTTTCCTCTGTCTCCAAGAAACATCACTTATTGAGTGTAGTGGGGCTTTTTTCCCCTCTAGAAATTTCATTCAGAAGTACAAATGAAAAGTGTCACATCTAAAACTGCATGGAGCCACATATTGCACCATTCTCAAGTCAACCAAACCAAAAATAACCTGCCAAGAATGTGTACATCCATCGTACACCAGGGTAGAGCTACATCTTACAGAGCGGAAGGATGTGTGTGTGTGTGTGTGTGTGTGACTGCACACATTCATGGATATCTCGATCTCGCAGGGATGTGTGTGTGTGTGTGCGTGCATGTGTGTGTGCGCCCGCATTATGTTGATGTACTCGACAAAGTGTGAAAAATGTACTTCTAGAAAAACTTGAAAGGAGATGTCATTTATCATTGTACCATCATAATACCACAATTTTCACTTTTCTATTCCATTTTGGATTGCATGTGTTTGAGAGTATTTCACTAGATCAGTGACAGCTCTTTATTTGCATAATTATATGCTCTGGTCTGAAGAGAAAACTAACCCCCAAATTTCATGGGTCACCAAACTGCAACAATCAATGTTTTATCACATATGCTAAGCAAAATCTAAGGAGCTATATGAAGTTTCTTGTGGATTTTTTGCTCCTCAGAAAATTAAAGATGTGCCTCCTGAATAGATGCAAAATCTTTCCAAGCTCTTTGTGGCTGAATTCCATTTGAAGGGAAAACTAGAGATTAGCTCGTAGATCTGGATTTCAGACCCACTAGCATTCTTACTTCAAAGTGGATTCAGACAAGCAGCTTTACTGCATCTCTAAATTTTGCCATCCTATGTTATTTAAATTGTGACAATCAAAAAATTAAATGAAAAAAGAAATTGGTCAAATGTGAAAAATACAATCACCCCCTCTCTTATCAGGCCCGGAGTGGCCAGTTTCATTTCATTCATTCTGTGCAGTTTTATTCTTTCAGCTGGATGCTATCCCCATATAAAGATATAGGTATTTGGTATAATATTAAGAAAACCCTTTCCTGAGCTGCAGAATTTGTTCTGGTCCATCAGTTGCACAATAACCACACGCTCCAGTTAGGATACACATATTCCAAGTTTCCTTCTCAATCAAAATGCCTTGTTATGTGGAGGAAGGAATGTGGGGATGGGAACTGACTGGTGCTGAAGATCCCTCACCTTCTTCTCCTCCTCCATCCACACTAGTACCACTAGAAAAGTTTAGTTCTTGCGTGTGTTCATATCATATCATATCATATACAATACAATACAACATAATATAATCCAATATAATACAACATAATACAATATAATAATTCCCACAAAGTACAGGAGGACCTCTCAGAGGTGTTGGTGAGCAACACCCATCCCAGGGAACATGCTGCCCACACTTAATTTCACTGCAAACAACCCACAAAAAACCCCCAAAGTTTCTCTGGTCTCCAAGCTGTAACTTTGCTGGTAGAAGTGCCCATGAGTTGCTGCCTTGGAGTTGGGTCCGTCTAAGCTCTTGGGAAAAATAAACTTTTGAAAAGTGGTCTATTTCAAGTAACATGGCCTTCAATGATCTCCTGACCCCATGGCAGGGAGAGAGCAGTGCCTGGGAAGGAGTGCACAGCTCCAATGGCATTGTGTGGGTTAAGCACCTGGAGTGAAGAAGCACTTCTGCTGTCCTACCTGTGGCTTTTTTTTTTTCCTTTTTTTTTTTTTTTTTTTTTTCATTTTTCTGACTTTAAGATCAGCTCCAGAAGCCTTCCAGGGGAAAATGGGTTTCCAGCACAGACTAGCACCTGAGAAGTTTGATTTCTCACGTTTGACTCCTGAGTGATCTCCAAACACCTGCTCTAGGCAGACACCAGCTTCACACCACCTCCTCACCTTGCAGGAACAAGGTGAAACACAAGTCGGAAATAAAAACAGTGCTGAAACACAGGTCTCCTCACCACCCTCGTCTGACTGCTGGCACAGGGTTCTATGGGATGCAGGGGCAGGGTCTGCCCAGTGCTGGTCACTCTCTCCAGGGAGACCCAAAGAGAAAGGAGAACCCAGTCTAAAGCATCTCCTACCCCTCCACACTGTCTGCATCCCTCCACTGGGTCAAGTAAATATGAATATTCAGGGAGGATGGTTCTGCAAGCTGGTTTGTCCCAGCAGAGACAATAGCATCAGTTATTTCCCACGAAATGCAGCACAGGAGAGAGCTGACCCCTCTGAAGAGAGGCCTAGGTCATCTCCTTTTGTCATTTCCATTTCTCTTTGCTCATGCCCTACCTAATGCCCTAACGCCTGCTAAAGGGCTGTCTCCAGATTCTGTCTTCTTTAAAGCTGCTGTCTCTTCTACAATTAGATAAATAAGCTTCCTGCTCATGTCCCCTTCTCCTGGGACTGCTTTATGCCTTCTCCTTCCAACTCAACTCACCAAACGATGATGTTTTCTATAGTAAAGCCCTTGACGTGGAGAGTCCTCCACATCTCCCCACAACATGCGGGTATAAAAATAACATACCCCACAATATTGTGTCCAGGCCTGCTTGCCTACTACTTGTGGAGAAAGCCCCTAATATCACACAAAACTTGCAGACACTGATCTGGCTGTTCACAGAGAGCCAGGTGTTGCCAGTTTTGCCAGTGGCTGGGGGCGATCTACCCCTCAGACACTTCTTGATAAGTGCTTCAGATGTTGATGGGGTCTTTCGTTGTTTGGGGTTTTTTTGTATGGTGATGGCTACTTGGATTATAAATCGTTTCCTTTGTACTTTCTCCTAATTTAGCTTGTATCCTCCCAGCGTGAGGGCGGGAAAGGGGGATGCAGAGCTGCGAGCAGAGAGCACAGCGAGTGGTGGCACGGTGCTCATTGCAGTGTTTCCCGTGGGCTCCCCACGCCACTGAGTCGGTGGTGTGATCAAAGCCAAGACCGTTCTCGACAAGCGGCGGGGCGGTAGGGGCAGACACCAAGGGGCAGGATGCCGTTCTTCTCAGGGAATCTCGGAGTCCCCTACCCACGCTTTGCAGGTGGCGGCAGGGCGCGGCGGCTCTCGGGGCGGGCCCAGCACCAAGGACAGCGCCGGCTCAGGGCTCGGGGGGGTCCCCGCTCCCCCCGCAGCCCCTTACCGCCCCCAGGGGAACGCTTATTGCCAGGCACTGCTCAGCCCCGACGACCATCCTCCGGGAGTGCCTGGACCGCCCCGTTCCGCCGGGGAGCTCCCCCGAGGCGCCCCTCGGGGAGAGGTCGTGGAAGGGGAGATCACACCGCTACTCGGGCACTTGGCTGTCGCGACATACCTGAAGTCACGGGGCTAGTAGGGAGTAACTAATCCTGCGGATTCCGGAGGAAGGGCAGAGAAAAAAGGAAGAAAAAGTTAATTTCCCGGTTCACTTCTGCCGGGTGGCGAGGAGGAACCGGAGGTGCTGGGGCTATGTCGGGTCTGTGCAAGCACCCCGCGGCCCCGACAGGGCCCGGACCCCACGCACAAGATTTTCCCCACTATTCCTTGTTCCAGGGAATACGGAGCATCGCTCCCCCGGCCCGGCGCAGCCCCCCGGGGTGCGGGTATTGCCTCTGGAAGGGGTTCGTCAAGGCGCCCCCGCGACTCCGGTTTCGCCACCCAGGGTCGGATGGAGGGACCGGGGACCGGGAATCCGTTTGTTCCGTCCACGCGCCACACAGTCCCGCTGCCGCGGCTCGTCGCCATCCCTTTGTCGTTTTGGGGCTCCCCGGCGGTGATCTCGAGGTAACCCTCAGCGCTCCCCCAGCCTGACTCCAGCCTCCATCAACCCAGATCTGGATGGAGGGCTTGCGGGCTGCCCTTGGGAGCCGGGAACCGCGGCAGAGACACCGGCGGGTACCTGTGGTGCGAAACCCGCTGCGAGAGGGCTCTGGCTTGTTTTGGCTACACAAACGCCCTCCCCCACTTCCCACAGCGCGGGGGCCTTCGCCCAGGAATTTCGATACGGCGGGAGACGCCTGCACAGAAGCCCTTCGCCATTCACACGCGAAATATTTTGCAGCACTGAATATTCTCCTAGAATTTTTCTCTTCTCTTCTCTTCTCTTCTCTTTTTTCTTTTCTTTTCTTTTCTTTTCTTTTCTTTTCTTTTCTTTTCTTTTCTTTTCTTTTCTTTTCTTTTCTTTTCTTTTCTTTT
>VZRV01002549.1:97234-122952 GCA_013398115.1 Falcunculus frontatus | reverse complement strand
TGGATCTCCAGGGGCTGTGGGTGGATCTCTGCATCCCCATGGATCTCCAGGGGCTGTGGGTAGATCTCTGCTCCCCCATGGATCTCCAGGGGCTGTGGGTGGATCTCTGCATCCCCATGGATCTCCAGGGGCTGTGGGTGGATCTCTGCATCCCCCATGGATCTCCAGGGGCTGTGAGTGGATCTTTGTTTCCCCATGGACCTCGCTTGGCTGCATGGCACAGTTGCCTCACCATGGGCTGTATCACGGGCTGCCAGGGAATCCATGCTCCAGGGCCTGGAGCACCTCCTGCACTGACCTTGGGGGCTACAGGGCTGTTTTTCCCATGTATTCCCACTTCTCTGTCTGGTTGAAGTAGCCATTTCTCTTCCCTCCTTGAATATGTTATCCCAAAGGCTCTGCCACTGTCACTGATGGGCTCAGCCTTGGCCAGTGGCAGTTTCATCTTGGAGCTGTCTCACATTTCCTCCAGCTGGTTCTCACAGAAGCCTCCCTATAGCCCCCCAAATCTGGCCATACAAACCTGAAAGGGGGAAAAAAACTGCTTAAGAACATTTTTGAAAGTGTCACAGCTGAGCTTATGAAGTCTTTTGAAAACCTGGCACCATAACAGATGTACTCTTTAAAGCTGTACTCTTCATTATTTACAGTTGAAGAGGTATTTTTGGGATTGCAGTGTATCCATGAAATAAGTGATGAGGTATGAACAGGTTTAAATTACACGGGAGTTTTTAGGAGTGAGGTCTGTAATCCATAACTTCCGTTAGGAGACTCTGCCTTGACATTTGAAGAACTGGCTTTGGCTTCAACCCGAACATGTTTCACTTCCGAATACTGGTCATGCTTGGCCTCTCACATTTCCAGCTCCCACCCACCTCTCTCCTGGCCATCATCCATCCCCATGACCCCACACAGACCACTCAGCTCCTGACGTGAGCCTCCAGTCCTACAAAATGCTCAGTTTAAGCAGCAGGAAGTTCAGGTGGAATCCTCCCTGACTTGGAGCGCTCGCAGGGCTTGAGTTGTTTAAGCTTTTTCAGCTCAACCAAATGCTTTTCCTTTTCTGCCTGTGGCTGTAGAGCTCCCAGAGTTTTGATTTTTGATTTCTTTCCAGGTGCTAAATAAGTTCACAGCATTTTCTTTAGTGTAGTTACTGCTCTGGTAGGTAAAGGGGGTTTTTTGCTGTGGTATCAGTAAGATAATGCAGCATAACATTGTTTTAGGCAGCAGCATCTTTGTTTCCAGTAGTTATTTAACCCCTCCTTCTCTTCCCCTCAGCAATGGCAGCTTCCAGCAGCAGCAGCAGCGAGGAGGAGCGGAGCCTTCGGGAATGTGAACTTTACATCCAGAAACACAACATCCAGCAGCTCCTGAAGGATTGCATTGTACAGTTATGCACAGTCAGACCTGAAAGACCCATGGGATTCATCAGAGAGTACTTTGAAAGATTGGAGAAGGTAAAAATAAAGAATGAGAGGGAATTAGAGTGGAACAAATTAAAACATATCTTTGTCATTTAAGGGCTGAGCTGCAGATTTGACCAGTGTCTGTTGGCTGTTTGAAACTGGAAGTGGTGCTTTAGGAAAACAGATCCTGTTTTCCAGTAGTTTATGCACCTCTGTCCTACCAAAGCATGTAGGGCAGAACATAAGTTGATGAGGAGACTTATCCAGCTGGGAGGTAGATGTGATCCCAGTCCAGTGCTTACTCATGGAAGCTGATGCACAGCACACATGGGTGTGTCTGGAGCTGGTGAACTGTGGAGTTTGACGTTGGCTGGACGCTAGCGATGGCCTTTGGGTTCTTATATTGATTTCCAGTCATTTGGGTCGAGCACAGAAGTGGTGCTGGTGGTGTTATCCAGGCCTGGTTGGAGTCAAATGGAAGTATTTGCATTCCAGATCTCTGCAAGAGCGAGCTTGTTTCTGCCTTCTCTTGGGAGTTCAGTGTTGGTGTCTTCTCGTGTTTGTCCTGAGCTCCCTTTGGTGTTTTTGTTGGTGGTGGTGGAAGAGTTCTGGGATCTTGGGAATGGAAAGCATTCATAGTTGAAACAGTGATTTAACGCTCTTTTAGACTGTTAATTTTGTATATTGATACTTAAGCAGGTAGGAAAAAAAGCTGCAGTGGAAATGGGAAGATTAAAGGCTTGTGCAGAGGAAAGGTTGGCTACAACTGTACTCCTAACATGGAATTAATAAATAATGCAGCTGTGACCTTGTGCAGCAGTTGTTTGCAGGTGCTGCTCTCAGTACTTGTATAGGGCAGTTAGATATTGATCTTACTTTTTTGTTCTAGTGAGTTACTAATTGCTGATGTAAAGAAGAAGGAAATTAATGCTGGAGATCATAAATATGTCTGGTGGAAGTTGTATTTTAATGGGAGTGTTCAGGATAAATACTAGAGAATGACCAAGGGATGCAGACTACCTGCTCTAACTCATAATGTATTTGGGGAACATTTTGATTTTGAAATGAAGAGCTCTGACTGTTTTTGGGGGGTGTGTGTGAGTATCAGCAACTAACCAGAGAATAATGAGGTTCTTAAAAATCCTTTGTCCTTGCCCTTTGCAATGCCTCCTTCCCCTCATGGGATTCTTGAGTTTTGAAGTACTGCTGGGTTGGGAATTTTTAAAACATCACCACAGGTATCTATAGACAAATTTTTACCAAGTAAACTGCATTACTGTGCTTAGAATAAATCCTAAACCAATCCATATGTGGGGATATAAAATGGGATTATTGGGGTGCTTTTGTGCAGTGGATTTATGGTCAACATGCAGTATTTAGGAACTTAATTTGTTTTTTAGCAGGACAAGTCCAGCTCTGAATTTAATGACATGAATGTTGGAATTGAGTAAGTTGATTTTATTCTGGTGCACATTGGCTCTCTGTGTACTCGGTCAGCCTACACTGAAGCTGAAAATAAAACTGGTTAGGTAATGTTTTTTCCCCTTAAATTGCTCTCAGAATTTTGGTCAGGGTCTTTCCTCATGGGTTCCAAGTGCCTTCTAGTGCAGCTGTAGCTACAAATGAAACTGGAGCATTTTTTTCTTGCCTCCTAGGATTTAAAACTTGCTGCAGCTTCCTCTGGGTGGTTTCCCCACTCAGCCTGGGCTGGGCTGAATTGATGCAGGTAATGTGGTACCTCCATAGCTATCAGGTAACAGAGCAGTGAACATCCTGTGCTGGGCAGGAAACTCCTGACATCCGTGTCTGGAGAGCACAAGTGCTCAGTACTGTTATTAACCAGCTCCAGCCCAGTCCTCAGCTCTGCTACAGCAAAAATGCCTGAAACTCAATCTGCTTTACCCCCCAAAATCATGTCTTTTACATCTGTAATAAAGCAGAGCAACTTTTCAATGTGCTTTCTGAATTTTCATCTCTTTGACTGTATCTCAACTATCTCGACCTCAGTATCTTCCAGTATTTTTTTTTTAAGATGGATTTT
This sequence comes from Falcunculus frontatus, assembly GCA_013398115.1. Lineage (NCBI taxonomy): Eukaryota > Metazoa > Chordata > Aves > Passeriformes > Falcunculus > Falcunculus frontatus. The sequence goes on along the minus strand of VZRV01002549.1, from coordinate 119,505 downwards.
TGAAGGAACGCCATTGAAAACTGAAGTGAGGTTGCTATTTTCTCTCTCATTCTCCTGACAAGTCATCTCTTCCACTGCACACAAACAGAGCTGATTCACTGGCATGTTATTAAAATATGTTGGAGAAATTTAAACATACTTTAGAATTTCTGTTGAGAAACATTAAAATTGCTGCCTCCAAGATCGTTACAGCTACTATAGGAATTCAAATGTCTTCTTCTGGGTTATGAAAGCTGTTAGATGAATCTAATTACTACACATTGATTGTATAAATTGTTTTATTTTATCTGTTTGTGGTGTGCTAAGGCCTCTGTTCTCTTTGCTGTGTGAATGTGTCTGGTAATACCAATACCTGCTAAAAGCTGTAATAGCTCTCCAGTGCAGGGCTGGGCTGTGTAATGCAGCTTGAGCTGTGGAAATTTAATGTAGAGATCATTATTACAGCCTGCAGGATGAATCCTGGCTGTTGGACACGACTGTCCTCTGGAATAAGTGCATGGTTGAAATATTGTGTGTGATGCAGTTATGTGTACATCAGGCTTTATAGAAAGCTGGAATTTGGCAGTGTGATGGACATGTAGTCACTGTCCCTGTTCCCCACCACCTCCTCTGCTCAGATATCTAAATAGCTGAATATTTTCCCATTTTCCTGAGCATTTCTTTTGCAAAACAAACTAGTTTGAGATGATGTACTGTGCAATTGTGAATTTATGGCAGAGCTTTTTAAAAAATGCTTTTATAGCTCCTGAATGTTTGGGTTTTTTTAAATATGGTATAAATGAAATACTAATTACCCAGAAGAAATTGAGACTCTCTAGTGCAATGACAGCAGGTTTTACTGTGTACACCATAATTCTGAAATTGTGAAGATCTTCTTCAATAACTGATAGACTTAAATATGGGTATGTGAAGTGTCATCACTTCAGTATTAGTTGTAATAATTTAAATGGGCTTAATAAACATCTGTTATTTGTCAGGAAAAATAAAGCTTGCAGTTCGTGACTGACACTGAAAACTGTGAACTGCTTCTTCAGCTGAAAGACCAGGATCAACACTTGGATGTAATAAATAGATGAACTTTATTCCTACATCTTTCTCAAATCCTGGGAATGGTTGTATTGATGAGTACAGAGCAAACTGAGTGTCTTTATCCATCCTATGTTTGATGTGAGGAGCTTCTAGACTTGAACAAACACCTTTTTGTCATAAACACTGGCTAAATCCAAAGGTAACTGAGAATAACAACTGCCACTCTTTCTTCAGGCCCTACTGTAATTTTTCTCTCATCTGCTGGTGTAATAATTGTGGTTTAGTATCAGAAATTAGAAAAGGTGTATATTAAAAAGATGAAAACTGAGATTATAGGATGTCACTCCATGGCACAGGGTTGTCTGGCAGTGTGTAATATGAATATCTGGAGATTTATGGTTTAGTTGACACAGTGATGTTTGGAGTTGATGATCTTGGAGGTCTTTTTTAACCTCATTCTATGGTTCTATTCTATGATTTGTCTCATTCAGGGAGAATCTTCTTCGTGAGTTTGTGTTAGGACTATTTAGAATAGCTGGTATTTAAAGTTAATACATTATCTTACCCACCTGTGACTTATTTCTGTGTCCATCCCTACCTTACTATACTAAAGAAAATGTTAATATTAAATTTTGGGTCAGACAGAAGTTACCAGTTGTATTTTTTGTGTTAGTGCAGTTTCCTTCTCCCTGAGTGGGGCATTACCCTGAGGAATCTCTTGAGGAATGTTTTGATAGCAGCTCCCTCACTAAATGCTGCTGAAGTGCTTCAATCTCTGATCACAATATTTAATATTTTATGTGATACTGGAAAAAGCCCAGCAGCTGGTGTTCACTTAGTTAAAAAGTGTCTTTTTTAATGGGTTAAGTATTTTGTATGTGAACAGACATGTTCTGTGGTTGATGGTGAGGCAGTTTACACCCAAACACTTATTACTGCTCAGGCTATTTTTAATTTCATCTCTGTTGAGACTTGTTCCTCTAGAATCAGACGACAGAAACGAGTTTTAAATACATTTTGCTCCCATCCTTGGGAAATGTATCACCATTTTATCAATGGGCAAAGAGCAGGAAGTGAAATGTGAGGCGGTGGAGCTCCTTGGCTCTGGGAGAGGGGGAATGTAAACTCCCAGGAATGGTTATCCCATGGCCCTTTCCTCAGCCTGCTGCTGTTATCCACAGCCTCACTGCCCAGCTGGGATCAAGGACACTGGGACAAACCCAGCTTTTACAAGGGCTGGAGCTCTGGGAGAACAGATGAGTCCTTGTTCTTTTACAGAATGTCCCAAACCCCTGTTTCCTAACGCTGGGAAAGTCATTTGAGCTGTTATGATGTCAATGCTCTGACTCCTGGGTTGGCTGGTTTGTTTATAATCTGATTTTAGTTGATTGAGGTGATTCTTACAAAGAATCAAATTTCTGTGTATCAAGTTAATTAGAATTTGTTTTATTGCAAGTGCCCTGGTCTTCTACAGTATTACTACAACACAATAAGTACCTGAGGGAAATAAGGAAAACATGTAACCTTGTGCAAGGTCTGCATGTGGTTTGCATAAAAAGATCCCACTTTGGCCTTCAGCATCCTTCCTCCAGCTCTTTTGAAAGCACTGTTCATGTTTCTTTCTCCTAAAATAAATGTTGGTTAATGAGTATCAAGTTGGTCCGTGACTCAACCTCTTTCAAAAGCTTCTCATGTAACACGGATTTCTGAGGAATTGCTCCTCTGTCTTTCAACTCCAAAAAGGCTTTATCACCTCGCAGCTGAGGGGAGGAACTGGGGGGTTTGCAGCTGGGGAAGTGCCTTCAGCATTTGGGGAATGTCTTCATCACCTGCTGAATCCACTGGCAGAAAGGGGAATCAACTTGTTCACACTAATAGTTTAATAAATGGAGAATAACTCAATAAAATAAACACCATTGTGTGACGTGACTGGTAGGAATGAAAGGCACATCTACCACGTGTTTTGAAAGGCCTTTGATCTTGGATGCTGCAGTCTCCTGTTTGCCTCAATGTGGGAATAATGGTACACAGGAAGCTCCCTGGTGTTGGCAGGCTGGGCTGGAACATGATATATGGCTGCTTTTTTTTCCCCCCCTTTGGATTATGTGACACAAACATGTCTTCCTTCCTGTTTAGGAGGAAACAAAGCAGTTGTTGAATCAGCTCAAGTCTGGTTCTCGCTCCGACTCCCGGGAGGATGAGATCTCCCCTCCTCCTCCCCTCAACCCTGTGGTTAAATATCGATCACGACGTGGGGCCATCAGTGCAGAAGTCTACACGGAAGAGGATGCTGCCTCTTATGTTAGAAAGGTGCTCTTCTGACTCCTAAACACTGCTAAAAATTATATGCACAATCCAGGAGTTTGTCAAACCCCACCTTCTATCCCGAGTGTTAAATAACACCGAGCTCCTGGAGCCTGTTATGTCATAATTGCTGTAAAAAGCAGAGCTCTGTGTGTGTGGCTGTTTAACTGGAGGACAGAATAATCTATCATGCAATTAAACCATTCATGCATTACTTAGACCTGTTCCCTTTGAAGTCATGTGTATTTAGGTGTGCATATATTTAGATATATATAATGTGCTTCCAGTTATTTGGCAGCTGCAACAACATTTGGCCTAATGGCAGAGCAGACTTGCTGCTGTTCCCAGGAAAACATAGGTTGAACAGATATTTATCCTCTTCCAAAAAAACTTACAAACTGAGCATGGAATTATGCTTTTCAGTTGCATTAAATAATACAAGATTGTATTTTCCTTGTGTTCAAACTGTCTGTAAACATTGACTGTATTTGGGGTTATATTTATAGTGCTTGAAAGAAAATGGAAAAACTCAGCCAGTGTTTTGTAGCAATTTAAGTTGTTTATTTACCATGGGAAATGCAGAAATTTTTCATGAAAAAAATTAACTGTTTGCTTTCTCTGATTCCCTGCTAGGTTATTCCAAAAGATTATAAAACCATGGCTGCTTTGGCAAAAGCTATTGAGAAGAATGTGCTGTTTACCCATCTTGATGATAATGAGAGGAGGTAGGAGGAAATCTTTGTGGGGTTAGGGTTTGTGGAAGTGCAGAGTTCAGAAGAGCTAAATGTGTCACAGATCTGCAGTGACTCTGCAGTGATCAGTGGAATCACACAGAGCTCCTGGAGCATCATTGCTGGGTTGGGGGTACAGATGTGTGAGGTGCAGGTGTGGAGTTGTGCAGGCTTTTGTCTGATTTTGGTGTCGTCTCCTTCAGTGACATCTTCGATGCGATGTTCCCCGTCACTTACATCGCAGGAGAGACTGTCATCCAGCAAGGCAAGTGACAGTGTTTGCACTGGGGAGTCACTGCAGGTGGGGAGCAGGCTCTGGCCTAGTGCTCTTGTTAGTTTGGGTTTATTTTTTAATAGAAAAGCAGGGTCACTGCAGCCAGACAATTTCTTGTTGTGTTCCCTGAAGCACAGCTCAGGGAGCCACTGGGGGAAGATGTGGCTTCCTTGAATGGATTTTCTGTTGGGAATAGTGTCCTTTGATGACTCTGTAGAAATGTTGTCAATTTATGGATCTGGTTCGCCTTTCCAGTAATCCTGGAATTGCTGCTGATCTCCTGGATACCAGTAGATGTCCCCTTTCACAGGGCTGAGAGGAGTGTGAAATCAGCAAAATGTGACATTTCACTCTACAAACTGTGCAAAAATTTGTCAACCTTATTGGAGTTCTAAACATCAAAGTTGGCGGAGATGCCAGTTCTTTCTTAATATATTCAATTTAGTGTATAATCAATTTTTTTATTCTCTTCTTTAGGTGATGAAGGTGATAACTTCTATGTTGTTGATCAAGGAGAAATGGATGTAAGCATTCCTGGTAGTTTATTAACAATATGTTCATTCCTAGCAGAAGAATACTCTGATATTGGTAGGCCTCTTCTAGAGACCCTGCCTTTAGCAGCTTTTCTCATTTTAAGCTCTTACTTGTAGAAATTTGTTTTGCTCCTTAATGGCTCAGTCTGGCTGCACAGAGTGAGTTTCAAAATGAATGATTTGGACACAATACAGATGTTTTATGAGTGCAGGATGGAGTTGAAGTGTGGGACAGGCTTTAGGAACAACCAGACTTTTTCTTTTCCAGCCCAGCTAATTCATAGCTCTTTATGACACAGACCTTGTTGAGATGTTATTTCTCAGGAGTCTGTGGCTGCAGAGCCTGTGCATGAGATGTAGAAAAGAATCCCTTTGTCAGTGAAAGCACAAACTGTGCTGGGGTTGGACGTGTTGATAAAACCCTGAAATGATCAACTCTGTACAGATGTGAGAATTCCCTGTTACTCCCAAGGGAATAGAGAGCAGCAGGAAGTTGAGCAGTGTCTGACCACGCTCTGCCTTGCAGGTTTATGTGAACAGTGAGTGGGCAACCAGTGTGGGTGAGGGGGGGAGCTTTGGAGAGCTCGCCCTCATCTACGGCACCCCCAGAGCTGCCACCGTCAAAGCCAAGACGAACGTCAAGTTGTGGGGCATTGACAGGGACAGCTACAGAAGGATCCTGATGGCAAGTATCCCTCATAACCTGGAATTATGCTTTGGGGGTTGTGTATCCTGGGTATCTGACCTTCTGCCTGTGCCTGTCCTTTGCTGGAGTTATTTATTCCAAATCCTGCTGTCTCTTCTGTAATCAGAAAGCTGATTACTCAACGTGCATCTCTCAGGCACAGGGTAAGGGGGAATCTTGCATTAGTGAGCAAAACAATACCAGTATTAAACTGAACTGAGAGTGTAACAAGGCTGCAATAAATGCTGAGTACTTTAGGAATGTTGCTCAACTGGAATATTACTGAGAGAACTTAATTTCAAAACATTTCTTCTTGTGGGTTTGGGGTCTGTGAGACAGAACACGGTGTGTCTGGTTAAATTTGTTTGTGTCTTGAGTTTTATTTGGAGTAGAAACAAAACTTACTTTGTGTGTTTGCTTTTTTTTTTTAATAGGGAAATACTTTGAGAAAGAGAAATATGTATGAGAAATTCCTTAGTAAAGTATCTATATTGGGTAAGTGAGAAGATTTTTGTTCTGGACTGGAATCAATTAACACATTGTAATGAAGCTGTTACCCAGCATTATGATGATTACAGGCTGTTGTGGTAATTCATCACAACTGCTGCTCTGCATCAATCCAAAATAACTCTAATTCAGGTCTTGATCACTGATGCATAAATGCAGCAAGAAATACACTGACCTCTGTATAAATACAGAGCAAAAGGTGTAATTTGTGCCTTGAGAAGACACTCCAGTAATGAACTCTTAACTCTCTAGAATCTCTGGACAAGTGGGAGCGTCTCACTGTGGCTGATGCCTTGGAACCGGTACAATTTGAGGATGGGCAGAAGATTGTGGTCCAGGGAGAGCCAGGAGATGAGTTCTTCATTATCTTAGAGGTAAGTAAGGTCAAAATTAAAAGCTCAGGACTTGACTTTTTTTTTATTGTGTCCCTAAGCAGGCACTTGGAGAAGAACAAAACATAAGAATGTACTTCCAGAGAATCCCTAAAGAAACCTCATCTTGCTGGACATGCAGTAGCTTGGGTTTAGTTTTGCTGTTTTCACAAATGGTACTTCCAGGAAAAAAATAACAAGTTTCTGACTGAAAGCAGTTTATCTTTTTCAGAGGAGTAGAGACCTGCTCTAGATAGCTGGTAATGCCTTATGAGTGGTGTCATTGTCTTCTGTCTGCTGGTTTGTGTTTTTTGTGGATTTTTTGCTAGTCATAGTATAATATTCCTGCTGTTATGGGGAAAACAAGGAAGAAGTCACTGCTGTGGATATGTAAATATTCAAGATGTTTAATGCTTAGAGAGCAGAGGAGCAGTTGTTCTTATACAGCAGCTAGGTGAACTGTGCAAGGACTCTGAAGTGGTTTTTTAACTGAGGCATCATAACAGTTATTTCTGCAAAGCAGCTGATTCTGTGTGAAATTCAGTGTTTGGAGTGATGCTGGCAATTCCAGTTGTTTGACTGCTGTGATTTATTGAAGGGCACAGCTGCAGTGTTACAGCGTCGGTCAGAAAATGAGGAATTTGTTGAAGTGGGCAGACTGGGACCTTCTGATTACTTTGGTGAGTTATGTTGTGACAACCGTGGCTGCAGACACCACTGTCACCATTTTGTCTGTGCTGTGTCAATGGTAGAGATGAGATGGATTTGCTTAATTACTGTTTTGGACTCCTGTGGTTGCTCTCAGTGTCGGGTGAGTATCAGAGTCACTTGGCACTCAGGTGTGCACACAGGATGTGATTGTTCCACACTAATCTAGAAGAGGCCTGGTGATGATTTGGCTTGACCTCCCTGCCCTGGGCAGAGCTAAATTTGAAATGACATCGTATTCCTCAGGGCTGTGTCCAGTGGAGTTTCTTGTGTCTCCAGGGATGGAGATCTGACAGCCTCTCTGGGCAATTTCTTTCTCTGTCTAACCAGCCTTGTTGTGGAGAGGTTTTTTCCTTCATGCCTGACAAGAATTTCCTGTTCTGCAGCCTGTTGCTTTCTCTCTGTCTTTCACTGTGCAGCCTGGGTTTGTCTGTGTAGTCACTCAGTATGCAGCTGAAGACAGCAGTCAGATAAGAAAATTCCTTCCTTGGCCTGCTGTTCTCCAGTCAGAAAGGAACCTCTGCTGTTTAATGGTTAAATACAGCCCTCTCCCTCTCAAAACCCTGAACTTTTTTCTCATTTTTTGGTAGTTCCTCTCTTTCCTTTTGCTAAAACCTTTTGGTTGTCCAGGTTTTCAGCTCTGTGGATGATGTAAGCAGCAGATCCTCTGTTGCAAGGCCTGAATTGGGATGGACTCGAGTGCATGCCCAAAGGTCTGCTTAGCTCAGGATCTAGGACTAGACTTCATTCTATCTGAGTCATATTTTCTAATGTTTCCCTCTGTGTTCTCTCAAGTTTCCCACTCTAAATATTATCACAGTCACTGTGTTCAGGTGCTACAGACCTTTCCTTCAGGGGTTTAACTCTCCCTTACAAGCTCCTTATTCTTTTGCAAGCCTCTCTTTTGGAGGCCACTGAGTTCAGGAGTTTTAATTGGGCACAGAGGAAAAGCTTTTCTCATTTCTTTTGAACATTCCTTCTGATATGCAGGCAAAAATGTTCTCCATGGAACACTGAGTTCTTTCCTGAACATGGAAAGAAGTCAACTTAAAAACCAGGCAGACAAATCCCAAAAGTTGCTGCTGTGGTTTCTTCCATGCTTGTTGCAGGAATGTTAGGGGTTGTTTCCGTTGCTGATAACATGGGCTTTTTGAAAACTTCTTTTCCAATATGTTGCTCAGCAGTTGAAACAAAGCTTTTGGCATGTTTATGCAAAACTTAAGAAATGGGGATCCAATGGGACTTGAAAATGCTAATTTTCCACAGCCCCAAGACAAAGTCAGAGTCTGTTCTGGCCAGCAGTGGGTCAAAGGCTTCTCTCTGGTGCATGAATGTTTTATTTGTTTGTTTACTTCAGAACCATGCTCTTGTTGTCCTGAGTTTCCTAGAAATACCAGAATTGAGCAGTACTATTAGAAAAGTAACTACTTGTTGGCTAGGAAAATTACATGGTAAATTGAAACATGACCTTTTCTCAAACAGACACAGTACTGAAAAATTTTTAAGCTTTTTTTTCAGAGAGACTTGAATGTGGACAGGCTTTTTAACAACACAATCACCAAGTAGGATTTTTTTTTAAACTGCCTTTACAGTTGCTTCTAACAAAACTACCAGGTACTTGTTCTGAGCAGTGCTAAAGCCTGAACTACCTTCTCTGCAATTTGAAATGGAGCAGGGCCATTTCTTTGCCTCTTTACCTGCTGATTGGTGACTCTGTTCCCTCTTTGTGCTGTCCAGGTGAGATTGCTCTGCTGATGAACCGTCCTCGTGCTGCCACCGTCGTGGCTCGTGGCCCTTTGAAATGTGTGAAGTTGGACCGGCCCCGGTTCGAGCGTGTGCTGGGTCCCTGCTCGGATATCCTCAAGAGGAACATCCAGCAGTACAACAGTTTTGTATCACTGTCTGTCTGAAACCTTCCTCCCTGTCCAAGCCATGCTTCACAAATGCAGACTGCTTTCTTTCCCTTGTGCAGAGCCACATCACCACTGGCATTTGCAGCTTCCTGTCTGGTTAAAAAAAAAAAAAAAAAAAAAAGGAAAAAAGAAAAAAAAAACCGGAAAAAAAATAATAAACTGCTTATCATGGCACTGTCATTAATTTAGAGCATATTATTTCTGTGCTCTCTGTCCCATTAAATTAATAGAAAAAGTTCAATGGAGACGTTTGCTTCTCTCTGTGCACCAGTGTCCAACTCAGGCCAGTGCAGCCTTGCTTCAGCGAGGGAGAGACCTCCTGGCACCACGCCATTGCCATAGAGTAAGGAGGTGACAGTAAAAGGGGGAAAAAAAGTTTTTTCAAAGGTGTTTCTCAAATTGTTGGACAGATTTTAAGGCTGTGGTCATCACCTGCTGTATTTCTTTTCACATGAGAGCTACCCTTGTAATTGAGCTTCTTGGGGCTTGGGGTTTTCTGGGTTTCTTTTTCATTTTCTGGGTACTGTAATCCTGGGTTCAATCGTGAGGCATCAGCTGCTAAGAAAGCCACAGTTGGAATTTACCAGTATAATTGTTCCTGTGTCTGCTGGTTTAAGATTGCTTAGTTCTGTTCTTGTCAAGTGTAAATCAAAAGCTTTCCAGGTTAATAGTTCTGGTGAACTACTGCAGTTACTGATCCATTGCTGACTTGCCGCAACTGATCTTTTTCACTTGTTCTTTCTCCAGCCATAGATTTGCCATTTAAAACTCTTCCTGTTCCAAGTGGCAAGAACCAAATGCTACATTAAACGCCTGACTTTGGTCTCTAGTACATAAATTGGGTAAGAATGGTGCAGCTGTGCAGCTGTTAGTGCTGTTTGAGTGCTTAGGTTGGTGTAGAAGTCGAAAGCAAACATTTGATTTTCCCTGTGAACTGTTCTGTTAATCCTCAGCTGACTTTTAAAAAATCACCATCAGTTCAAGTGACCCTTTGTTAGCAGGGAAAATAAATGCTGAGTGTTTTGGCCAGCATCAGTTGCAGGTGACAAGATTGCTGGTCTTTAGAGCTCCATTATTCTTGGTAGAGAATGTGAGGCAGAAAAACTGAACGTTTGAACTTTCCTGCAACACTCAAGTTTTTAGAATTGTCAGTTCATCCTTTTAAAAATGGTTCACTATAAATCTAGTTCAAAGCCAAAAGGTGCATTATCTTTTCTTGCTCATGGAATTTCCACCACTCTCATTTCATCCTCACTCTTTTTTTTTTGCCAAGTTCAGTCTGTTGCGGAGTCTTAAATGTATTTCAGTATTTCCCAGCTTTGTGTTCCATTACTCTGTGCTCACCAAGACTTCCCAAAAGTTTTTACTGAATTCCACGGTTCAATAATTGTAGGCAATTTTTAAGGTTTCCTTTAAACTGTAATTTATATCAAGTAGCATAGGTTTGTATTTGGGAGTGACAGCAAGCAGTTTGGCATTTGTTGTGCAACTACTTTAATGATGGAGCCCTCGTTTTATTTCCTTTCTGAGGTGGTGTGGATTCAAATCCAACATTTTCCCAGGCATGGAGAGAATCAGGAAGAGTCTGCTAATTGATGTAGAATAATACTGGAGGTTATCAAGCCTTTACAAAAGGTTTCAGGGTATTTCTGAAACTGAAATCCCAAGAAGGGGATTGAAATGCTTGTGGTTTGAGTTCTCTATTCAGGAAATGTTGAATAGAGGATTTCTGCCAGAGTCCTTAAGGAATAAGCAAATGCTACCTTTTTTTTTTTGTTTTGTTTTGGTAAAACTTTTTTCTTAAGTTTTGACTCTGCAGGTTTTTTTCTTCATATGTGTTCTTTGTGTTACATTAAAGCACCAAAAACTGTGTAAACCAATTAGAGCTCCACAAAAATAAATGCACATTTTTTTTATATAAGGCTTTCTAATCAAGTTTCACTACTGCATCTTTTTAGCTTGCTGTTTACTCCCTTTTGTAGTTTTACCTACAAGATTTTAAGATAAATCAGCTAAGTCTGAGTTAAATATTAAACACAGTTATAGCTTTACCTTTGTGTGCAATTTCAATATGTTTGAAACCACAATTGGCATAGTTTTGCCTTAGCTAACATTCAGGGCTTTAGAAGTAATTTTTTGCTAGTCTATCTTCAGCAAATTGATGACGTCTATTGCCCTAGGAAGCTATAGTCAACCAGAGGACCATTTTTGTATTGTTACCTGACTCTATAAGTCTGATTTACTGTATGTGCTAATATATTATATTATATTCCTTTTGTTATAGATTGTCCTAATGGCAGGTAAAGCAATAAAATGATTTAAATTCTTAAATGCAATCAGCCTCTTTTATTTTATTCCCCACCCCTACCTTGTGTTTTCCTTTGCCTTTAAGAGGGTATGTTATGAATGAGGCAGCAGAAAATAAGCAGCTTAATGGATTATCCTGGTGTAAACTCCAGAGGGGTGAGTTCAGGTCCTGGCTTTCCCCTGGAGCCTGGGGAGAGCTTGGTCTGCATGTGCCAGCCTGGGAATTCCTCTGGAGCTCTGGCAGTGAGGAGGAGCCTGTGTCCTCTTTGGCTCCTGGCAACTTGAGCTGCTTTGATCTCTCCAAGTTGTTAAGGCCCAGCCCAGCCACGATTCTTGGAGCTCAGGAGCTTTTCCAAGTTGGTTGCTCCCATCTCTCTCTGCTCCCTGGAGCTCAGGAGCTTTTCCAAGTTGGTTGCTCCCATCTCTCTCTGCTCCCTGGAGCTCAGGAGCTTTTCCAAGTTGGTTGCTCCCATCTCTCTCTGCTCCCTGGAGCTCAGGAGCTTTTCCAAGTTGGTTTCAGCCCCTTGATGAGCATGGGATGGATAATCGTGAATAAGTTGTGGTGGGAGATGGAAAAAGGGGGATTTTCAACTGTGATAAAGTGGGAAAAAATTTGAAGAGTGACCTGAAGCAGCTCAGACTTGGGTGTGTTTTACATCCAGCTCCAAGAAAGCTGAGTCATCCAGCTTTGAAGGTACAATAAAAATGGATCTATCATGTAAAGGAGAATAAAAATAAGAACCCTGTTACTGTACCAGCCATTTCAATATCCGTGGGTTTGTTTCCTTCACCTTGCCCTCCCTTTCCCAATCCCTCCCACTGAAAAAAACAGGCTGAAACCAGAATTTTATTACCTAAAATGAAACTTTAAACCCTCCACTTCCAGCCTTGTGACTGGAGGTATATACTCTATAACTACAACTTTAAGCTTATCTTCTGTTGCCATGTGCTTCCCGTTGAAGCAGCAGTCACCATTCCATGACAAAGGATGGAGTTAATTCTGGGTTTGTTCTGTGTGGTGAGAGCACAAAAAGTCACCGGTAGAGGGAGATAAAACTTTGGGAATTCATTGTCCTGGACAGAAATAACACAGCAAACGTGCTGAGAGGGAGTGAAACCCTCTTAATTTCGTCTGTTCTCTGTCCACAAGAGTAAAAAGGTCAAGAATTCTGTCTGAGACTGTTAAAAAGTTGGAAATGCAAGGACTTGTCTGAGCCACAATTTGGGAGAGACTAAAGGAGCCTGGAGTGGGGGTTTTGGTGGGTTCATGTGGGGTTTTTGCTAACCTTTGTGGCCTCAGAATATTGGAGGAATTTCTTCACTAAGAAACACCCCAAACTTCCTCAAAGCCACAAATGGGCACCTGTAGGCCCCACTCAAATTAGAACTGCAGCCTCTCCTGTGTGTTTGCAGTTTGGGAACAGGTGCATTGACAGATTATTGTGGAGTTAAATGAAGCACCAGCACAATCCCCTGTGAGAAACAGCTGTGACCAAATGAGCTTTGTTCCTTCCTTGCATCATCCAGGCACTTGTTGGTGTCACTGAGCTCCCTCTAGGTCGGACAAAATTCCAGCCCATGGGAAAATGAGCTGGTGGTGGTGCAGCAGCCTGCTGGAATCCTGGTAAAATGCTCCTGACAGCTTTTGTGCAGGGATTTTGGGATCCTCTGGAAGGTCTGCAATGCTGTAGGTGGGGTTTGTTTAACTTAAAGGTTAGTTTAGAATTGAGTTCCTGGTAGATTGGTTATATTGTGGGATTTTTTGTTTGCTATTTTTCCCCCTTAAGGATGACAAATTATCAACAGTTCTCAACTGCTTTCCCCAGGCTGCCAAAAGGCTCAGTGTAATAATTCCTAATGGTTGAAGGAAAAAGCCATTAAAGTGAGCTTCACTAATCCAGTTATTCTTAAACCTTGTTGGGAGGTGAAGGGTGAACTGGGAACTGAAATATCCACAATAACTCCCTCCCCACACTTTTTTGGTCCCCAGTTTCTTTTGCATCTCCTCAAAATGCACAGACCTGGAGAGGAGGCAGAGACTGGGATACCATTTCTAATTTCCAGCTAATTATGACAACCTAAATTATTTTAAAAGATATGAGGAGAAAATTATTTTGAAAGATACGAGGAGATGACCTGAGATAGATCCCCCTCACTCTGGCAAAATGTTTTCCCCAGAAACGGGTGGGTTCTTGAATTGTAAATACAGCTGTGTGTCTCAGAGTGGTTTGATTTTGGGGTTCTTTTTAGTTTGGGTTTTTTTCTTTGGGTCTAAGGTAACACTGCCTCTGTTCTGTATCCAAACTGGCTCTTCAGGCAGGTAAGGGAAGTGGTTTTGCTGCCCTGTGAGGCTTTGTGTGACGTGCACAGGTCGATGTGGGGTGGGGTGAAGCTGCTGCAGCACAGCACGTGCAGGTGCCCTTTGGTCTGCCAAGCTGGATCAATGTCCCGTCTTGTGCCAGGGGCAGGTGCTGCCCTTTTCTCAAATACACACTCCTGATTGCAGAACAAAGATTTACTAAGAGGAAAATGCTCCTGGCATCTCTTTATTCAACCCTCATCCTCGGGTCGAGTTCGTGTCCTTCTCTAGCAAGACCAAGCCCCCGTGGAGGTTGAGCAAACCAAGGTCAGGTGTTCCCCCACCCTCCCAAGGGCACGGCCAACTCCAGATCTGGAGATCACAGCTTTTGCACCCCGGGGCTGGTGGTTGGGATGCAAAGATCTGCTGCAGTCACACCCACACACTGCCCAAGCACAGGAGCTCTGGTTAAACACCAACAGAGGAGCCCAGAGCGATTCTTGATCTTCTGAAGTTTCCCCTCTCAGTCTCTGCAGGTGTTTGGAGGTGGAAATGACCAGTTCCTAAAGCTGCCACTTGCCTTGCAGGGTTTTCCCTGGCTCTGAGCTCTGTTTAAGTGTCCAGCTTCGCTCTGTCCACCGCAGGGCTCTGAGGCTGTGCGGTGTCATTGGCCACCACTGTGCCTTCTCCAAAGGTGTCAATGCACCTCCCCACGGCTTCCAGGATGAGCTGTAACCGCCTGTCCAGGGCCAGGAGATGGGGCTCAGTGAGCACAGGGGCCAGGGGGTCCTGCAGGAGGGACTCCCTCATCACATTGCTGAGCCGGTACTCAGGCTCCGCCAAGAGCTGCAGTCGCAGTAACGTGGTCCTCTTTATTCTGGAAAAAAGAGAAATCAACGAGTTAATGGCTCCCAGCAGGAGCAGCTCAGCCCCTTGGCAGCAGGAGGGCAGAGATGGGTGAAGAAATTCAAAGAACTTTGGAACAAAAGTTCTTTAATTTTCATTTTGGAGGGCAACGAAATTTTTTGCAGAAACCTCTACTTCTGCCCTTGTTTTTCCAGAGTATTTGTACTGCAAATTTCTTTCAGCAGAGAGAAAAACATGACTGAAGTTCTCAGTAGTGAGTGAGTCAGAGATGACCCAGTTCCCCAGGTTCCTTCAGGGTGATGCCATCTCCCCAAGCATGACATTTATGAGATGGGAGCAGAGGGGGAGGTAAATGAAGAGGCATGAATGAGAAAATATCTTCTGTCAAATCTCTGAGAAAAAAGAGGGAATATTTCCTGGAACTGATGTAACTGTGACTTTTCACCTTAAGGGGTACTGAGATTCAAATATGATTTGCTTTGACAGAAAATGGGATGAAAAACTGCAATCTTGGAATGCTTCTGGGCATGAAGTATTCTGAAATCATTTGTTTAATCCTCAGCAGAAATGTGTTGACTTCAGCATGCATAATACTGAAATGAATCAATGGTTGTAATTACTGCCCTTTAAATCTTGGAAACAAAGTGGTCCATGTGTGTGGAACCATTTGGATTTAGCGAAGCCAGAATTTTCAGGTGGAAAAAGGTGTAGTCAGATCCATTTTAGCCAACTCCAGAATTTGTCTTTGTATGGCTGTTGTTTACCCAGGACATCCACGGGGAATGTTGATCTGGATCTCTGCAGCTCCAACAGGCCACGTGCTGTTTGGGAAAGGGCTGTGGCTGTACCAGGTGCTGGGGACAATCCCCAAGGTTAGAAAAGGCTTTTAGGATCCATCAAGTCCAGCTGCTGCCCCAGAACCATCAAACCGTGTCCACACATCTTTTAAAGACTTCCAGGGATGGTGACTCCACAATTTCCCCGGGCAGCCTGTGCCAATGTTTTACAACCCTTTCCAGGAAATATTTTCCCTAATCTCTAACCTAAATCAGGAGCAGCTGAGCGAGGTGTGTGTCTGTGCTCAGTGTGCCTGTAGCACAAGAGAAGGGGGACGCTGCTGCCACAGGGGCAGCCAGCACCTTCCCGCATTCATATTCCTGAAAAAAATAAACTAATCAAGTGTGAGGGTTGGCAAGGAAGCCTTCAACCCCAGCTGTGAGGTGCTGCTGCTGCTGCTGCCAGGGGAAGCTGTGCCCAGAGCAGATGTGAACGAACATCTGTGCGCTGTCCTTCGAGGCACGGCCGGCCCAGGAGCGGCTGTGGGTAAACACCAGCTGTGTTTGCTCTGGTCCCAAACAGCGACGGCTCTCGGAGGTGGAGAACGGGCTGGTCTGACCCCGTGGGGAGCAGCTGATTGAGTGCTGGAACAGTTACACAACAAACAGGGAGAGCACGGAGAGGGCTGCGATGGAAACGCTGCCCCGGCCCCGCTCCGCTCGCACCGTGACCCTGGGGCTGTGCTGAGCTTCTGAACATTTCACCCCGAGCCTTCCAGCGACTTCAGCAGCCTCACCGGGACAGTTTTCAGGCCTGCCTGTGCCTCCCAGGAGGGTTTTGATGCTTTCAGGGAAAGGAGCAGCTCATGGCGTGTCTGTATTTGTGCCACTCGCTGTGCTGGGAGAGGAGAGCCGCAGGCTTCAGCGCGTGGGACAGGGGCTGGGAGCTGTGAAAGGCTGCTAAAAATACAGCCCCAAATCTGCTGGAAGCCAGACTTGGAGCAGAACTCAGCTGGGAATGGGATGGGTGTGTTTAAGAGGGCAGGAAGCAGGCTGCCTGCAGCATCCCTGTGCTCCCAGTGCTCCCAGTTGGAGCGGCTGGAGGAGCTTTCCTGCCCTCTTGGTGTTGGAGCAAGGAGGTGACTCGGTGGGCTGAGTCCAGGTTGTTGGTCAGGGCAGGCTGAAATTTGTGGCCTCTGTGTGCTTACTCAAGTAAAACCTCTTCCCTTCCTTTCCAGGTGGTTTTAGATGCTCTCCCACTCCAAATGGATCCGCTCTTGTGGGAAATGAGGGTTTGTGTGTCTCCTTCAGGCAGCACAAGTCGCTTTTATGCTGTTCCTGGCCCTAGTTTGCTGATGACAAGGTGTTCAGGTCCTCTTAGCACTGCCTTTCAGAAGAATTAAATTAAGAGGAATTTCTGGGAGGTGGATCTGGAAGAACAGGAATGATGTGACCTGTGGATATTACGGTATGCAGGTCAAATTAAGAGGCAGAGTTAATTTCAAACTGCACAAAATTTCAAGAGAAGGATTCCCTGTGAGCCTGCAATTAGAAATGAAGAGACTTGCTGAGTGCAAATAACAGCTCTTAAAATTAAAGGTGTCTGAGGAGAGTGCAGTTACGACCCCGAGGGGGACAAGGAGCAGGTACAGCAAGGAAAAAGGCTACACATCTCCTCAAGAGAAACCCCAGGGAAGAGCAGCTTCTTCTGCATCTTAAATTTAACTTTCAGCTGCTGATTTATGTGAATTAATGAAGGGGGAACATGGGGTTAAATTTATGAGCTTCTCCTTCACGCCATGAGAAGAGGAAACTTGATTAAGGGCATCAAAGTTCCACCAGGATTTTGGATGGAGATTTCTGTGCTTCCTGAGAGCACCTCATGTTGATGGGCTGGGAAAGGCTGTTAGAACTTTCTGGAAGGGTTTGATCCAATGGACAGTGCCTCCTGCTCTGTCAGTGAATGCTTTTCCACTTGTGACTCCCATGCTCCAGCACCCAGCCTGCCCCTTGGCTGGGATTAGCAGGGTCCTCCTTGAGCTGCTGGATGGAGCCAGGCCTGGGTGACTTCAGGAGCAACCAACACTCCTGGGAAGGAAGGAAGGAAGGCGGAGCTGGGACTTACATGCAGCACTGAGAGAGCGGAGCCAGGATGGAGATTTCATCGTGGGAATGCCTCCCAAACCTGGGGGGTGAAGCAGAGTTCAGTGGTGCCCTCCTCCTTCCCCTCTCCCGACCTCCTCCCTCCTGCTGCCTCACCCTCTGGCGTTGTCCAGGTGCAGGAGGAAGCCATCGTCCCCAAACTTGGTGAACATCTCGTAGTGGTGCCGGTCCATGTTCCCTGCAAAGGGCACACAGAGGGACAGAGTTTCCCTTGCAAGGAATTTTCTAAACTATCCCAAGCTTTCTTCCAGATCTGCATGGAATATTTGTTGCCAGGCTGGAAGTGTTGGTGATGCTCAGAGCCGCTGCTTTGCCCTTGCTGGGGAGTGAACTGGGGAGAGTCTGGGGGCTCCCCTGTGCCCCCACATTGGAGGGGCTGTGCTGGATGTGGGGAGACAGCAGCCCCTCCAAACTGTCTCTGAAGGAGAAGGGATGGCTTGGGAGAGGAGGGAAGGAAGGGAGGAAGGGAGGAAGGGAGGAAGGGAGGAAGGGAGGAAGGGAGGAAGGGAGGAAGGGAGGAAGGGAGGAAGGGAGGAAGGGAGGAAGGAAGGAAGGAAGGAAGGAAGGAAGGAAGGAAGGAAGGAAGGAAGGAAGGAAGGAAGGAAGGAAGGAAGGTCCTTTCCCCCTCCATTACCTATCAGGAAGTCGAATATGGCCATGTCCACGATGTTGAGCAGCCGGTTGCTGTTGCTGTAGGGGTAGATCTCCCTCACCGTGTTGCAGTAGAGAGGATTCACTTCCCACCTGCAGGAGATGGAGAAGGTGGTGCTGTCATGTCCCAAAAATTCCCCCAAACCCATCTTCCATGTGAAGACGTAGAGGAGGAGGAAATAAATCCCCCCCTTGTGTCTGCAGGAGACTGGAATTCAAACACAGCCAATGCCCAGGCTTTAAGGGTTATTACACTAATTATTACACTAATTAGGGGCACCCCAAGCCTCGGCCTTCCTGTGCCTGGATTATTTCTGCAGCTGTGTCCGTGTGTCCGTACCCTGCAGTGCAGATATGGGAAGCAGCATCATTTACCCACTTACTCCTCTTTTCCATCAAACGAGTAGGAGCGGATCCACGGGTTGGGGATGGAGAGCCGTGGGGCCAGGTTGAGGGAGGGCAGGAAGGCAGAGAGGGATCCCTCCAGGAGGTGAGGGTTCCCACACACAGCGTACTCCGTCTTGCACATGTACGGGCACTTGGCGAAGAAGCAAACGTTGCTGGCTGGGAGGAGAGCACAGAACAGGGAAAAAGAGGCTGTGATCTCCAGGAGGATGCAAGGTGGCCTGGGCTGAGCCCTTCCCCACCGTGGGACAGCCACTATTTCAGTGGCAGGGGTACTAAAGTGAGGGGGAACAGATGTGAGGAGTCCCAAGGAGCTGCAAATAAGTGCAGAGTGATTTAAAGCCCCTGTTTGATGGCTGTTTCTTGGAAACACTCTGGGGAACCCAAGGAAAAACAAGGCAAACCCCAAAGCATCCATATCATGGATGTCAGCCTGCCAAATCATAGATTTGGGTCCTGTGCTAAGGGAAAGGTTAAGAAAAAAGGCCAAATGAGTAGATCTTGCAGATGATTCCAGCTGGAGGCTGGGAGAGGGAACCTCTGTCGTAACTGTGTCTTTGTGCCTGTTTCACCCAGGAGTTTCATTTCTGCACCACAGCAGGAGTCCCGCAGCCCCTTTTCCTGTAGCCCCTGCCCTTCCTCCCACCATGGAACACCACAGGCTGGGATTAGGTGAGAAGGGACCTTAAAGATAATTGGGACTGTAATGCCTCACCCCAAGCCAAGCCCTCGCCCACCTGGTGACACGAAGAAGACACTCTGCAGGACCTCGTTCTTGGTGACCTCCAGGATCTCCTTGGTGACATTGATCAACCTCCCCACCGTGGGTGGCACCCTCCGGAAATCCAGGATCCTGCACAGAGGGGACAGTGGGTGATGCCAGGGGATGTTGCTGCACAGTGGGGTGGCAGGTGCTGCCCTCGTCCCTTCCATCACTGAACCAGGAACCCACTGCACCTAGATCCCTCCCAGCAAAAAGCCACTCTGCCCCCCTGGGCCAAAATGCGGCTCCGTTTGGGTTTTGGGATTTTAATAGCTGCTGCCTGGAACAATCTGGATGTTCTCCAGGATTCCTGTCTCTTTCCCCAACACTGCCTTGGTTTCTCCCATCCCCTTGCACACACACGGGGTCCTCCAGGAGCCAAAGCAGCCCTTCAGGCCCTCTCACAATGCTTGTTTGACACGGAGCAGAGATGCTGGTCCTGGTACAACATGGCTGAGGAGGCACCTCCTCTCCAGAGGCACTCATGCCCAGCTAATTCTTCAAAAATACTCTTAAAAACCTCAGGGCCTGGGGCAGGAAAGCATTCCTGGCAGTCAGTGGGAAGCTGCTGCTGATTGCTGAGTCAGTAACATGGGGTGAACTGGCTAATGCTCTGCTTGGCTCCTTGGGTAATGCCCTCTGCTCCTGGGAATTGGGCACAGAGCAGGATTTAGCCTGTTACATATTGAGCAATGTTTAGACAGAAAAAAGTATTTGCTTTTATCCAGCATCTTTCAGCTCTGAAAACCACAAAGCACTTCACAAAAGCAGTCTGGCCTCATTTTTGTGGTGGGGGAGCTGCAGGGGCGAGGTGGCTGAGTGGAGCAGAGTCACTGTGGGGATGTTGGGGCAGAACTGGGAAGGGAATTCAGCCCCCTTTGTTCCCTTTCTTGGAGTCTGAGCTACAGGACTTGATTTAGTGCTGCTCATCCCATGGAAACTGGAGACTCCCATCCACCTTGACCATCAGGGATCACCTTCCCTTGGTGTACAGTGCTCATCCCACCGAGGGGAGAAAGGCTGCTGCCCTCATCTTCTGAGAAGGGTATTTTTGATTTTATTAAACACAGACCCTGCTGGGAAGAGGTGCCAGGTTAATTGCTCGTTATCTGAGGGCTTAAAACTGCATCGCTGCAGTTTATCAACTCACAGCACACCTTGATTGCTGATTGAGTGTGTGCCTCCCTCACCAGGAGGGCACCCAGAGCTCAGCTCTGCACTTGGATGCAGGAGAGGGACAATGTGTGACAGCCAGGTGAGAATCTGCTCTGTTCCAACCTGGGCTTCATCTCTCCTCACGCAGTGGCCAAGGCAAAGCTGACTCTGGGGTGTCAGATGAGATCCAGAGCCACTCCTTCCCTAAATACCACCTCAGCTCCTCCCGGGTGCTGCAGAGGAATCCCTTCTCTGAGCTCTGCAGGGCTCTGCACGGTTGTTCCTGTGCCAAAGCTCTCGTGGGCAGAGCAGCAGGCGCTGGCAGCAGCAGGAGGAGGCAGGGGCTGGGTCAGGCTTTACCTGTCCAGGTGGAAAGCGGCGATCTCAGCGTTGTGCCGCTGGAAGTCCACGAAGTAGAAAAAGTCCTCGGGAGTCTCCTCCTCGCGTTTCTGCCTGGGAGAAAGCAGGGGGTGAACCAAACCAAGCTGCTGGGCAGCCTGGACACTGAGTGCTGGCACAAGGACAGTGCACCCAGGGACAGCTGGAGGGCTCGGGGACAGCTCTTGTGTGGCCACAGCAGTGCCCAGGACAGACCCAAAGGGCTCAGTGCCGAGCTGGAGCCATCACCCGCCGTGCCAGGGAGCAGCACCTGCCTGGTGGTGCCAGGAGGGTGAGGGAGGCAGAAGGGCTGGCTGGGGGCTTTAAATCTGCTTGAGCCAGAGCTTCGACCCCCTTAGGACAGAGTTTCAGGTGGGTGTTTGTCACATCCCCTGGGAGGCAGAGGAGCGCTCAGGTCCGATGCTGTCTTATCCCTGAGCTGGGAACTGCATTAAATTCAATTTTATTTAATTATTATTTAATTATTATTATTATTATTTTATTTAATTATTATTTAATTATTATTATTATTTTATTGAATTATTATTGAAGTATTNTATTATTATTATTATTATTATTATTATTATTATTATTATTATATTGAACTATTATTCACTGTGTGGGCTCTCACACAGTGCCCCAGCATGTGCAGGACGGGAAGTTGATGCTCAGCCTCCCAGGCAGCTGCACAACACAGGAAAGCCCTCCTGGCTCAGCAGGGCACGGGTGCTTCCCTTCCCCTCCAGGAACTGATGGACACTGGGCAGAGGTGGATGGAAACCAGCGGGAGAGGAGCTGGCTGCCTTCTGGCTGAGGACTTTATCCCAGTCCATGTGCTGCCAGCTGCTCTGCTCACACAGGGACAGCAAAGTGAGAGGGAAGAGATGTGAGGAGTCCCAAGGGGCTGCAAATAAGTGCAGAAGCAATTTAAACCCTGTTTCATGGCTGTTTCTTGGAAACGCTCAGGGGAATCCAAGGAAAAACAAGGTAAACCCTGAAGTCTGCTGGGGAAGAGGAGGCAGTGAGCAGTCCCTCACGGCAAAGATCTCAGGAGAACAAGTGAACCGAGATCCTTCGCCACCTGGCATCCACAAAACGAGAAATTTCCAACATCAACAGCAGTGTGGGAACACTGATGTTTACCCACGTGTGTTCCTGGGGTGGTGTGAGCAGCCAAGAATAACGAAAAATAATGGAACCTCTCCAGCTGCCCAGGTAGCTGAGGGCAGGAGAGGGAAGGGGTGGCTGTGGTGTGGCTGTGGTGTGGCTGTGGTGTGGCTGTGGTGTGACTGTGGTGGGGCTGTGGTGTGACTGTGGTGGGGGTGTAGCAGTGGTGTGGGTGTGGTGTGGCTGTGGTGTGGCTGTGGTGGGGCTGTGGTGTGGCTGTAGCAGTGGTGTGGCTGTGGTGTGACTGTGGTGTGGCTGTGGTGTGGCTGTAGCAGTGGTGTGGCT